>WTSP01020761.1:30757-72817 GCA_025331215.1 Actenoides lindsayi | reverse complement strand
GAGGCCTGACAGGGCCCAGTTGGTCCCAGATTAGTACC
This sequence comes from Actenoides lindsayi, assembly GCA_025331215.1. NCBI lineage: Eukaryota > Metazoa > Chordata > Aves > Coraciiformes > Alcedinidae > Actenoides > Actenoides lindsayi. The sequence goes on along the minus strand of WTSP01020761.1, from coordinate 72,779 downwards.
ATGCATTATTTCGTTGTTGTTTTTGGCTTTTTTTTTTTTTCTTTTTTTGCTTTTTTTTTTTTTTTTTTTTTTTTTTAAATAGAGCTAAATGACTTGGCAGTGTCACAAAATCACTAAAAGCCATTTAAAAATAATGTTGTCTCTAGAAGGCTTTTGAAGGATGAAATCAAGCAGAATTTATTCCTTTTCTGTCACCTGAAAGTTTATGTCACACTCCTCTCCTCCTTCCCCCTCTCTACCCACAAGAGTAACATTTATGTACACTTTAATGTTATGATATTTAATCATGCAAATAATGATCTCATTCACTTTAGTGGGGCTATTTATGTCCTCAGAATTGCAAGCCTGGCACTGTGCTCTGCAAAGCACTCCAGGGTTCTCCAGTAAAGGTACCCTCAATATCTAACACATTATGAAAGAACACTTGTGTTACTATGCATCTTCTTTATTTAAATACAAATTTCACAGAATATTAAAAAAGTAAAGGTAACCAAATGACATGGAGCCTATCTGTCTCTTCATGCACACATGAAATGTGGAACTTCTGCAACGATGGAAATGACAGAACATGAGCAAATTGGCTTTGATTTCCTCCTTACTTGTTTAGGAGTTTTTTACCTATAACTTCCTCTTCTTTTTTTTTTTTTTTTCCTTTGTCGTTTCCCCTTTGCAACAATTTAGACATTCTAATAATAATGAAATTAAAAAATGAAACAACTTCTGGTATTGATTGTGTCTCCTTTTTTAAAACCTATCATTTTTCCCAAATGAATGCATATCTCAATATGATGTCTGTATGAAAGCAAGCAAAAGACATAAGGGAATGGATTAAAAATCATAATACTAGCTAGTAAAAGCACTCAGACTGATTAATGAAAGCCATGGTAAAACACAAGCAAGGCTTCATGGACTGAAAGATCAGAGAGAAAGAGGATGAGGACACATAGCCTAACAGATGATGGAAACAATTGACATTTGCTGGGGTTTGCAGATGATTTTTCTCAGTACAGTGAAAATATCAATGAAATATTTTAAAGTTTGTAGGCAATTAAGCTAAATTATTGCACCTTGATACTTTACAGCAGGGAAAAAAAAAAAAAGAAAAAGAAAATAGAAATGAAAAAAGAATGAAAAAGGAAAGAAAAACTATTATGTCTGTTAGAACGTAAAGAGGTAGCAAGGAATGTCAATTTTAATGTCTTTATTTTAAAAGATTTTTACCTTTTTTTTTTTTTTTTTTACTTCTAGTTGTTTTGTTGTTTGGTTTTTTTCTTTCTGTGAATGCTGTTGCTTCTCCATGTTGGGAAGAACAGCTCCTTCATATACAAATGATTTTCTTCTCTCTTCCTCCCTTCACAGATATACATACCCATATACAAGGGTCAGAAGTCAATCTAAGCATGTAGATTTTATGGAGGGGGATAAGGGATAAGATAACCAATGGGTGGAGCTATATTTTCCCCCTCTCTTCAAGATCTACTTCCTCATTCACCCAGCTATTACTTCAGTTTTTAAATTGGATTAGCAGCTGTGACCTTTACAAATATTTTACTTAAGACTGTGGGCACTGGTACTGACCAGGAATATACTAGCTAGACTGTTTTGTACTGAGAAATATTGGACTGTCCGTTCAAGAAATTGCTGCACTTTCCCTGAAAAATAACTTTCAGAAAGGCATTAACATGATGGAAATTTTCAACTCTTAGAAAATAAAAAATACAGCTGTGAATTTAAGTTTTTGATTTTCAAATGATTCTTTCATTTTTCCATTGTGAATCAGAGATGAAACTTGATGAAGATCTTAAACAAGATTAATTATAAGAACATTCTTTGTTGTGAAAGGAGGGCCTTTATCCTAATTCAAAGTGAAGTGAAGTTTCAGTAATTTGAAAAAACTTCCCAAAACAGAACTGCTGCCCTTCACATTACTCTTTGGGCCACCCAAAATCTTCCCTCCACCTTTTCACCTTTTTCCAACCAGATTTCAGAGAGAAGATATTTCTTTACTTGTCTCTCTCCTCTACACACACCATCACTCTCCCGTAATGCTGTTAAGACTCATGAATCCCTGGAGCACCCACATTTCTGAATGAATAATAGTTTTCACAAAGCAATAGACAGTTCTTGATGTTCTATGGGATTCCTTTGAAGAGATATATTCTTTCTTTTAATATAAAAGACCTTTGACTTGCATATTAAAAGCAAAAGAAGTTAAAAGGAAATGAACTGTTAAAGTCACCTCGCAATGCGCTACTAGTGAAATCTTTATAATCTACAGCAGACAAACCATTCACAAGCATCTTATTCTTGATTTGCCATCTGAAGCAGCAATGGGAAGAGTGATAGCCTGATGGGTGAATCTACAACTGAAATAAATACTAGAAAGGAGACCTGAATGTGAGACATTCAAAAGAAACTAAAAACCGAAAAGAAAAGCACAAGTAAGGCTATTCTGTATAACTTTATCACTTGGAATAATAATTCTTGGCTTTATGTGGAGTTTTCACAAGCAGATCTCAAAGTGTTTTTCTTGTTACAGGATGGAGATGTTTCCTGTGGATGTATACAATAAATCTAATTAGGCTGCAAGTAGGGAGCTATTACATTGTATGAGATTTTAAATCCATCCAGATCAGTATCCTGCAGTTACCACAGTATAAGGCATATCCTAAAAGGAAATCCCCCTGTCAGACAGATCAAAGGGGGGAAGGTCTGGTAGGGTTGTGTATACATGTGCTTATGTGCATGTGTTAAACCTCAGAACAGGAACAAAACCTAGAAATGATCATGTCTCCAAGGGAAAGGAAATTCCTTTTTGTTTCTTCTTCTGTCTGGGAGAAAAGAATTCTATTCAATTTTTAAATAAAATATGAAGCTAACTTTTTGGCTCCTGGTAACTCCCTTTTCCCATACCTGTTTCTTTTATGAACCAGGGAATATGAAAGCCCTGAGGCTGTGTCTTGGGCTTCCAGGGATGGTAAAAGCTACAAAAATGCTGGGAGTCCTGGCCAAAAAAGACTTACAGTATGTCATCTTAGATGCAGAGTCCCTGAGTTGAGCTCTCAAGCATATCTTTATGGAGCCAACAGCATGCCAGGCAGGTTTTTGAAAGAACCTGGCTTCTGTTTCTGAAACATTGCTTCATCAGGTACTTTGCATATGTGAATGTGTAGGACTCTGTTTTGCTGGCCTGTAGATAAGCACAAGGTTTAATTCAGCTGAGTTCCTAGGCTGTACTTTTCCCCAGGAACAAAAGCATTGCCCCTCACTCGCTTATACTCTATATGAAGGTTTCTTGCATTACAAAATGGAGAGTATGTAAAATAACCCTTTAAGTGACTTGCTGTATCAGAGAGAGAGCACTGATGCCTGGTGTGCATTAACAGGGGCTTATTTCAAACTGAGCTCCTATCATAACTGAAGCATGTTAATCTGCTCATTGCCAGTCAAGCTGGGATGGTAGGTGTTCTTAGACAAAATGTTTAGGAGGAATTGTTGACTCATGGCAATCTTTAGTCATTCTCTGAAATGATACTATTAATGTGTACGGGATCAGCAGAGTACTTGTTTCTCCATTCTGTTGTTTTTATATTCAGTAACATCTTCCTTGGCATAGGGGGAGGGTAACAGATTCATGTTTGAGCAATCTATCTGATATTGCATTTCTCTAAATCACCAAAACCTGTCATTTTCTAGTGTTACAGTGTTTGCTGGAGCAGATTAAATCTGATCTCCTTTTGATAGCAGTGGCAGGTTGTTGGTGCTCCAGATGAAGATTTAAAACTGTCCTGTAGGTGGTCTACCCTAAGCATGAGAGTAATTTGATCTCTTACATGACTAGAAAAGACAACATTTGCTTTAAAGGCTGCATCTACTCTCTTTCGAACGTTATGAATTTACTAAGAGCCAAGGAGAATATAATCTCATTGCTAGTTAACATAGGTACCTAGGGACCATCCAGAAGCCTTTTCCAGGAAATAGGCACAGAGGATGCCTCTGACACCTCCAGGGCTCCAAAGCCTGGTTAAATAGCTTCATGTGAGAATCAAACCACAGATACTGTTATTGTGATAAATAATATTTATAATGGCAACATCAATAATTTACACAGAAGATGGTTGTGGCTGCTCTCAGTTCTGTGGCAAAGCAAACAGAATTATTTGCTCTGGAATCACAATGAGAGAAAATATCTTACATTCCAGTGTTTGTGAGGAGGAAGCTCCACATTAGATTACACTCTGCTGTAAGTTTTTTGGCATCTCTCTAATCAAGACATTTCTAGTGCATATTTTCAGCATGCAGCAGTTCAGACATTTTGTTTTAGCAGTAAAAGAACACTATGGTACTACTGCCTGTTGATCTCAAGTGTTACTCCAACATGGTTCACATCACAATATATGCAAGATGCCTCTGAAATGAAAGCTCAGTGTGTTTTTAATTGTTCTAAGCTTTTACATATGTTTTTTTCTTTGCATTACATTCTCAGCTTGTGACCACAACCCCATTGCATAACTGTCTCTACAAATGTATTTCTGATTCCAATTAATCTGCAGCCCAGGATGGGACACGGCACTTATATGCAGTGCAGAACCATATGGAATTATAGATAACAAGAGAAGTATGTGTGGGAGCAGCTGTGACCACTGAGGTAAGCAATGGCTTTTACATAGTAGTTGACCTCTTTTGAGATTTCTGCACGAATTATGGCAGGTAAGTATTTAAATATTTAGGGGGCAAGACAATAGGTTTCCTTATTTTTACAATTTTACAAAAGCTAACAGAGTCTGAGCAAAAGGATGGCAAAGTGTTGAAGCTTTAGTGCCACAAATTCAGAATAGGAAATTGAAGTCTTTCACCAGGTTTGAACTGAGAGTTGTCCAAACCACCCCAGCAGTAAATGTACTCCTGATCATTCAGCATGTATATTTTTACCAGCTAAAATCGGGATCATAGGTCACCGGCTTTTTTTTTATCTTCAGTAGCATTGCATTATTTACGCTTTAAAATAGCTACCAGGGGTAAAAGCTTGCATGATGGAATAAGTGCTGTTTGTACTAAGTACCAGGCCAAGCAGGAGCACCAGTAGTTGAAGGGCACCATCAAATTTACAAATAATTTTAACTACTTCAAGTTATGGTCTAGAAAAACAAAGAAAAGAACAGAAGATGCAATTCACTAGAGACAAGTGGAAGGTAGAGTGTATAGGCAGAAATAATCGCTTACACTAACACATGATGGGGAACAGCTGCTAAAATAATACTTCTGCAAGAAATGATCTGGGGCTTATTGAAACTGAGCCAACAATGTCATGCTGTTGCCGGAAAAAACAAACACAGTAGTGCATAAGTTGAAAGGTAGTCTTTTAAGGCTTGTGAAATAAACTTTTCACTCTGTTCAATACTGGTAAAGTCATAGCTGGACACTGCAGTTGTAAGAGTAGAGCATGAGTCAGAGATTTCCTAGGGGATGGGAACAGAGGATGCTCCCCTGGTGGAGTTGTGCTGCCCCAGCTGAGGTCAGCAGGCACCTCTATGGAACAGAGATGGGATGAGGCTGGGACATCAGCCTGGGGAGCTGGGGACTGGCATTTTATGACATAGTTGGGGCAAGGACTGATCGCCGGGGGATGGGCTGTGTGGGATCCTGGGCCATGAGCAGTGGTGGGGGAGGCCTTGGGTGAGGTGAATCAGAGCAAGTAAAGAACTGGGGGCCCTCAGGGGCCAGACACCAGTTTTGAAAACTGAATGCCAAGAAATACTGGATCTTCCGGAAGAAGTTAAGAGATGTGTAATCTGTGATGTAGGAAATGTAACCAGCAGGAATGTTTGAAAGAAACACATGCTTAGCTGTGTTCAGGTGTTGCCTTCAAATGTTATTTCCTAATAAAATTAAGGAACAGTATTAAAGAAGAGTAAAGAAGTAAAGCAACAGAAATCAGTATTTTATAACTGTAGAGGATAATGCTATTTAGGTTTTTTATTTGACTGATGCGTAGTTCCCTAAAGAAAGAAGGCATTCAAACACCATTAGTAATTTTCTGAAGAGCACGGTGGATGTTACATAGATGTGATGACTCTTGTCATCAACATATGTAAACTTTATGCATAATACATTCTTGACTCATATTCACCTTTGCATTTCAAAACTTCATTTACTCTATGTTAATTTAAATTATACATGCAGCATTATGGGAAGGGGACAAGTTAAGAATTTCCTTTTAAATAAACGTCAGCTTTTAGGAGCTCAATTTTAACATTTTCTGCATCACAGGAAGGAATTATTTTTTTATCCTTGATGGGCTATTAACTTTTGAAATGTAGCTATTTATCTTTCATTATTACAATAGCTCAGAGTCATAGATGATTGTACATTTACCCTCATAATGCTTTGTATTTTTGCAAACCTCAGTAATTTGTATGAGCTGAACATACAAGGCCATGTTTTCATTCCATTGAGACTCTTGACTCAGCAAAGAGAGAGGCTGGCAGAAGTCCAACTACTTTCCAGTTCTGTGTTTGGCATAGGGCCAGACCCAACAGAATCACCCATCTGTGAAAGGAGACTAATCACCAGAAGGTAAGATTCACCCTTTGGGGTGTAGTGTGTGTCTATATGTGTTTTATTTCTTACTGTATCTTTGAGCAGCAGTATAGCAGGATGAATGACCATTCAGCTGGATCTCCTTTTACTACCTCTTATTTGTTCTAATGGTTCCTCAGGAAAGGTAGAACAAAGGCTGCTGAATGGCTTGTGCTGAATCCTTTAGCTGTTCTGAGATCATTTGTTTCCAAGCCAGCTCCACTGACACCTGTTATGGCCTTCTCAGTACAGAAATGCTTGCAAGCATCTTGCTCTGCTGTGCTCTCCTGGGAAGTACTATTTTCACCCAAAAAGTCAATCTATTCCACCTTGCCAGTTTGTCTCCCAATTTGTTTTTATATAGACATGGAGTATCAGTACTGTGCTGAACTCAGGTGCCTGAAGCTATAAAATTCTGACATTGATATCATTGAATGATTGATGCTATTACTGAAATTCTGTGCTGTGAAAATCATTTACTTGGATACTGTGGGAGTTCCTTGCAGGCAGTGCTTGTAACCAAACAAAAGGACTCTTCGAAGATAGATCATTGCAGAGCTTTTGCTGCCTCATTGCAAATTAGGAAACAGTCAATTTTTTCACATATTCTAAAGTATGACATCAGGGAATATCTACGACTCGTGTATCTGAATTTCAGCCTGACTCCACACTTTACACCAGCTGAAGACACTCAGGAAATGACCCACTGGAGTAAATCTGAATCTAGGATAGAACTCCCATTTTGTCTCTTCCACACACAGAATCACAGAATTGTCATGGTTGGAAAAAATCTCTAAATCACTGTGTCCAATCATCAACAAAAAAAACCCCCAACAAAACAAAACAAAAAACCCTAAAGAAAGCCACCTCATCATCCCACTAGAGCATGTCCTGAAGTGCCTCATCTACACATTTTTTTAATACCTCTGAAACTGATGACTCTATCACCTCCCCAGGCAGCTTGTTCCAGCACCTGACTACTCTTTCAGTAAATAAATTCTTCCTAATATCTAATCTAAACCTCCCCTGGTGCAACTTCAGGTCATTTCCTCTAGTTCTGTCATTATTTACTTGAGAGAAGAGGCTGCACCCACCTCACTACAACCTCCTTTCAGGTAGTTGTAGAGAGTGATAAGGTCTCCCCTCAGCCTTCTCTTCTCCAAACTCAACAATTCTAATTCCCTAAGCCTCTCCTCAAAGGACCTGTTCTCCAGACCCTTCACCAGCTTGGTTGCCCTTCTCTGAACTCTCTGTAGCCCCCCAGTGTCCTTCTTGCGGTGAGGGGCCCATAACTGAACACAGTACTCCAGGTGCAGCCTCACAGGTGCCAAGTACAGGGGCAGGATCACTTCCCTTCTCCTGCTGGCCACACTATTTCTGATACAATCCAGGATGCCATTGGCCTTCTTGGCCAACTGGGCATACTGCTGGTTTATTCAGATGGGTGTTGACTAGCACCCCCAGGTCCTTTACCGCTGGACAAATTTCCAGCCACTTTTCATTTCCATTCCTTTTTAATGTAGAATGATATTTCCCAGAGGAGGCGTACCAAGGAGGTGCATTCCCAATATGCTCCTAGCTCACCAGGATCATGTGGTAGATGTTACTTTCCTTTGTCATGGCTTTTCAGTAGCTAATGGCACGGTGAGACCAAAGCACATAGGAAAATTCTCACTCCAACAGTCTCCTGAGTCATACAATGATTTTAGTGTGAGTCCAGAAGAGAAGAGAAAAAGAATAGCAATGAAAAGACATGGGAATATGAAGGCACTGCCAGCTTGGGAAGATCTTTGTCCCTTGGGAGGAGCCAGTGTAAAGACATGCGTGAGAGGAGGTCAGCAGTATGCACCTGTGCCACATTACATGAAGTGAAGAGCCAAAAAGAAAAAAAAAATCCAGACTCTACCACCCTTTTTCTAGGAGAGGAAGGTGTGGTTCAAACCATCAAAAGGAGTAAATTGAAAGTGAAGAAATACAAGAGAAATATATAACAAGTATGGCCTGAGGCAGAAGCCTGATAGCACCAAATAACACTGCTGGTATTTTACTCAGTGCAAGTCATAGAATAGTCAGGTGTGTTTGACCAAAGTTTTTTTTTCCCACAAAACGCTACCAAGAAGATGTTCGTTGACATTTCTTGTCAAAATGAGAAAGGCTTTCTAAGGCTTTTCAGAGCATGAAATAAGGGAAATTAATCTTCCAACTCTTATTCTGTCTGATTCAGAGCAGGATTTGAAGCAACATCTTCAGATGCCTTGTGGGTCCCTCATCACACAGGTGCTGGGACAAAATATGTCTAACCCACTGAGTGTGAAAGCATTTATACAGAGAACTTCTTGAACAGGAACATAGAACTGTCCCACCTGTAGTGACTCAACTCTTTCCCAAATACCTGTGAGTGTACCTCACATTGAAGTATCTAGCCCTGGTAATGGTAGAGGGATACCACAATGTCATTCACTGCTCCTCAACATGCAGGCTTCATTCACCTAAACACTTGATTCGCGTCATATGCTTAGCCAGGATTACCAAGATTACTTTGATAACATCTTATTTGAAACTGCTTCACTCTCTGAGTCCTTTGGATACAGGAAAACCTGCTGGGCATCCTCACAAATTTTCCATTTATATTAGAGTAGCTGCCTCAGAAAAACAGAATAACCTTCATGGTTTTTTCCCCCTAAACGTACAGTGCAGCCAGAGGAACGCTGTGTGGGCTGGAGGTTGTAGAATTTGTATGGTTCATGCCATTAAACTTGGTGAAAACAACAGAGATGATATATACCTGCAGTGTCTTCCCTAAAATACATGCTTTGACATCAGAGGTGTTTGCTGTTCCCAAAACAATTTGGAAGGCTGGAGCTGTATTGTACTAGGTCTTTGATTTCACTGCAATGAAGAAGGTGAAATGCAAATGAATATTTCTAATGCAGAATAACAATCACTTTAGTTGGATGAACAGTAAATGTGCAGAATGATCTAGGCTGAAAACAGGTGGTTTCAGCAGAGCTGTGGGATCCTAAAAACACCAGGCAGAGTTTCAAGTCATCAGATTAGAAAAAGAAATGATCATTATCTATGTCACAGCTAAATTCTCCTGTTTATTTGAGGAAGGCTAGTGGCTGAGATCTCTACTACCAAGGCAGAGGACACACTCAAGAGACCCTTTGGATAAATGAGATCTGAACTTACATAGCTCCTTCACAGCTTGATGAGTTGGAGCAGAAAGCTACACTTATGAGCGTTAATTGAGTGCCCAGGGAGAATGGAGTGATTTTCTTTCATTTTTGCCTCATACTTCTAAGGAAAAAAGGGTGATGTTTATTCAGAGAACTGACACTGCCAATAGGGTATGAGACCCTCAGTGTTAAGATGAGCAGTTAGAGGAGGAAGGTTTCCTGCCCTTACAAAGGCCAGGGAGCAGAGAAGAAGATTGAGAAGTGTCTGGATGAACAAGTGCTGCACTAAGAAGGCAGGAGCAAGGGGATATCTTGGCTGAATGCTCCATAACATATAGTTAGGAGAAGTTTGTTCTAAGGAATGCTTTCTTGCTCCTCTCTCTGCTGGGTTCTGTCGGAGCTGCTTGGAGATATGTCTGTGAATGGGCTATTTGATCTGGAACATCCTTTACTTGACTCTGCCTCTTTCTGGATGTCTTGCTGATGGCAGACGATATTTAGTAACATGCTGGCATGCCATCCACCATGGCAGAAACAATGTCAGGACCTTCCTCAGCACAGTTAAAAGCTCCCTTTACAAGGCTGGATTTCTCTCTCATTTACCCCAACCAGGCCATCTAGGGGAGGGACACAGAAACCCAGGCAAAACAAGGAACAGTTCAGCATCTGAAGTTCACTGCTGTAAAGGATTAAGGATACCATGATGACTGGACTTTAAGTGGCAGAAACACCAGTTCAGCTAAAACTATCCAAATATTTCTCTGTAGCTGCTTAGTGAAAGTTTCTCTTCTTTAGTCAGTAATGATGTGCAGTCTGAGTTCACAGGGTTAAGTTCTGAAGTCCTGTTATCAACTTCCATGACTAAACTGGGAAACAGTCCTACAAGTATATCTGAGCATGAAACTCAGACTGGCAGAGAGATAGGCTGAATATGTCTCCAGGCTTTTACCAATTTTGGCAGAAGCTATTGCAGTGCCTTTAACACGGTCTGTTTTGACTGAGATCTAGAGACTTATCTGACTCAGCCGCTATCAGAAAATCATCCATGCTCTTTATTTTCTCTCATTGAATAAAAAAGTTTCTGTTTCTAGTTGCCAAATACAAAATCAAACCCACACGTATCCTCCTGAAGACAATGAAACTTAGCCTGTATTGTTTGACAGCTTCATTCCTGACTGCCTGTCATATTTTCAAGTCAGAGATAAGACTGAAGTGAACCTTCTGTTATTCAGTAACCTCCTCCATCTCTCTGCATCTACAATATTAGCTTCTTGTTCTGCTTTGCCCAGTTTTCAATGACTAAAATGAAGTGCTGCCTACCATGGGCATGCTTCTCTCTAGCCAAAAGACATCACCATTATTTTATTTCTTAGAAGTCAATCTACAGGTATTTTTGCTCAGTGTCATTCTATACCTTCTATTTCTCCTCCTTCACTGTAAAATAACTCCTGTTCTTCTGGCTCCAGAACAAAAGAACAGATATTTTTGCCTCCTGTGTATTTACATAAATTTGATCAAGTAATACATGACTTCTTCAGTTTTGTTGTCGAAGTTGTTGGCTTGGGTTTGTTTGGTTTTTTGTTTGTTTGGTTGGTTGGTTTGGTTTGTTTTATGTAGTACAAATCCGTATCTTTTTATTTCTTTAATTTGCTTCAATAAGCACATTCCCTGGTTTTGACCCCCCTGCATTCTTCAAGATGTTAAATAGCAAATTCCTTGAGCAATAAAATACACAGGATAGAATTAATTCTTTCCATGCCAGGGCTACCAAAAGACCCTCCAATTTAGAGACACTCTGCCATTTCAATAGTCTCCTCTGTATGCAGCACAGCAGGTGGAAGGGGTTCCAGGGTTGGGAAAAGAACAGCTTGTGTGTACACAACATTATATTTATAATTCTCTTGTCTCCAAAACAAAGGTTCTTGAGATAACTATATCTCTAGCATAATTGCCAAGCATAAGGATGAAAGCAGAATACATCTGACCAGAATCTATAACGTTTTGAACTGTAGGTTGCCTCTCAGATGCACTGGCAGCACCTAGGAAGACAATAAGTCAATAGTTCAAGGAAGTATTTTATCAAAGAAGTACTATGTCTTTATCCCATTGTTGTGGCTCTATTTCCTTGTTTTTCTGATCATGATAAGCCACAGTAGTTACAGAAATAACAGACCAGGACAGGTCACTTCAGGACAACTTCACGGGCCTCCTTCTGTAGCTGAGGCAATGTGCATTTCCAAAATGTAAGTTTTACCAGCCCATGAGGGTGTCCAGGTTCAGATGCCTTTTTTGTCATGCAGGTAGTTTAAAACTTCTCCCTCACTGAGGATGACAGGAACCCTATCACGGAGCTAACCACCAGTGCTATACCTCAGTACTCTCTCAGGCTCCTGACGTGTGCGGAGGTTGTTGTGCCAAATTTTTCATACACATGCTCCGTTATTGTCTAATGTAGGATATAGCAAGTGCTAGAACAAAGCATGTTGTTTATTTTCCTTCCCAGTGGGCAGTGGTTTCTTGATGTTGGAAATCTCAGCTCATGTATGTCAGGAAAACTGATGATGACTGCCCACAGTTGTGTTGTACGTTGATAACAGCTTAACTTTCTACTTCTCCTCCTGCCAAGTAGTTTCCTAAAGCCTTTCCTTCTCCCCATATTGGAATACTTACGCTAACCTTGACATTCTATTGTGTTATGAAAAAGCTTTTTCTCCTTTCATGTCATGCGAACAGCAGAATTCAGTTGACACTGAGGAGTTGTAAAGATATGCTGGCCCACAGGTGCTAAATCATTTTCTTTCTTCAGATATGTTGTTCCTGGCTTTCTGTAGTCTCAGGCAGATTGAGTATTTTCTGTCTGATGTTTTTAAAGTTTTCTGTGCAACATTTCAGAATGAAGGATTTTGGAGAACATGTACTCATACACTTTTTATACATACCCTCTTTATGTTGCTTCATGGGAGCAATTTCATTGACGTTTGTGATCCCACTGTGTACTCTAATTTATAAATATTTAGCCAGATTCTGCATCTGCCATAAGTCCATGACATAAATAGCACCTACAACACCAACCAAATATAGTCTACTGTCAGGGAGCAGTGATGGCTGGATAAGTGAGAGAGAGAGACAGGACCAGAGGATGATCCTTGTGCAGGCACTGCCATGACTAATAGGGATGAGTCCCACAGGGTGTTTACATGACAGGCAGAGTTGGGTGCTGGTAACAGGGTCTATTGGCAGACCTAGACATGGCAAATGATGAACCAGAGCCAGGATCCATGCAGATGTTGCAGTCGTGAGCAGAAGGAGATGAAGCAAGGGACAGGACTGGAGACTGGGCTACAACGAGATTGGACTCCTTCATCCATCCAGTAGAGAGCTCTAGAGACAAGGCTAGGGACAAGTTCAGCATACATCTGAGGGGCTGACTCCATCCAAGAGGGAAACTACTTGAAGGTCCATCCTACCTTCAAGATACTTGAAGGATGATTAAAGGTCCATCCAGAAGTCAGGCCCAGAGACAGATTAGAGACCAGTGCTCCTATGACAGAGCACAAGCAGGGACTGAAGGCCCAGGGCTGAGATGAAATAGGGATCCTGGCCCATGGGCAGAGGATGCAGGTGGAGACCCTGACGGAAACTGGTCAGTGGCATTTTTGCCTATTAGTGCTCTCAGAGCTCTAATAGTCATCTACTTAGTGTGGCAATAGATTGAAGGCAACTAAACTTTCTTACCCATGTGCACTGGTGATAGCTGTCCAGCCTCCATTAGAGCTGATATGCACCAAGGGCTTAATAAATCTGCCTAAACATAGGCCATAGGTTATTTTCCACACACAGGCATATCTGAAAAGTCTACAGGGAGCTGTCTAGAGAACATGTGCACATCTCTGAAGTGCTGGAGGCCAGGTAGGGATCCCTAGGGCAACTCAGCTGTCACCAAGCATCCCTGTCAGACAGCCATGCTGTCAGTGGCTGTTACAGACATACTGAGCTCAACAGTTCATAGTATTCAATTCAGATGCTTCTAGCCTCTATCTAAGCAAATTTTAGATACCATGGATGAGTTGTCTGACAAACTCAACATAGAGATGAGAACTTCCTTTTTTTTGTCTCTCATGCTCAGCTCTGGAAGGCCCTATCCCATAATGATTTTGACAGACAACTGGTGTTCTTACTTCTCCCTCTCCTTTCACCATATGGACAAATCATCTGCTGAACTCAAACTAGGACAGGGATTTTGTAGGAATATGGACAGTGAATGGCGAAGAAGATCATGTTTGTCCTGGAAACTAATTGATCCAATCCTCTCTCCTCCTCCTCAGTTATATGCACTCCAGTTCAATGCTTGCCTCCATGATATAGCTTTAATCCTCATCTTCAGAAACAGCTTGTGTTACACTGGCAGCACACACTTGACTATGGAAACTGGGATGCTGACAGATAAACTTGTCCAGAAAGGAAAGCAGTACACTTAAACTATAATCATCATGAGTCACTACAGCAGCTTTTTAGAACCAAGGGAAGTGCTTTGACTTGTGCTCCATTTTTGGTAAAAGCTCAGAATGCTCTACAGAAATCAGACACTATAAAAACCAATAATTTCCTTGGTAGTCCAAATTTTCTTCTACTAGGTAGTTTTGATGAAAATTTTGCATCTATTACTTTTAATAGTCTTAAGACTATTAAGACTGGTTCTTTCAAAATTTTAACATCAGGAAAAAGTTAAAAACTCCAGTCTAATCAGTGGCAACACAATGATACCAAAGCTAAACACTTTTATAAAAAAATCCATGGAAAGGTTTCCTTTGGTCTTCATTTTATGAAAGTTTTTGTAGAACATGACTGGCTTTGTTAAAGCTTATTTGAGACATGGGTAAAAGGAACAAAATCTTGTTAAGAACTATAAAGTATGCCATAAAAGGATGCTCTGTTGAGGAGGCAACCACATTAATGAAGCCTGGAAATTTAGAATCTTCTTAATAAACCTTAAAAGATAAACATGCATGAAAAAAACCCCCACAACTCTCTACAATGTTGAACTGGAACCATGTAATATAACTTGTTGGATTTTGTGGAGCAAGGTTGGAAAAATGTCAAAAAGCAGTTAAAAACAATTTACAGCATTGGAGGAGGGATAAAAATCAATCACAGATTTTGGGTCTTGTTCTTAATGAAGCTATACTTCCAGTTTATCACGTCTGATGCCACATGCTCAATGTACGTAAGTGAATACTAAGAAATTGTCTTTACACTATACAGTCCATAATCCGTACACACGCATAGACAATAAAGTTTCACCCAAATGCCTGCCAAAGGGCAGGGAAAACCCTTTGTATTTTCTGCCATTACACATCTAATAGGATGTAGAACCAGCTGTAGTCCAGACTGTAGGTCATTAGTTTTAATGGTCTCTTCTGTTAAGATCCTGCAGGATAAAAATAAGTCGAGAATAACCTCAGATATTTACCTAGGAAATGGAGGGAACAGCAGACTAATTGGGATGAAACAGACACATGGCAGGACACAGCTACTTTGATGTGGGTTATCTCCTTCTCATCGCAGACCAGCCCCTAACATTCACAGCTGTCCCTCAGAACTACTGTACCAGAGCTTGCTGCTCTGATTCCCCTGCACAGTCAACATCTGCAGCAAAGCACAAAGCCTAGGAACAATTAGTATTGAAAGTAGCTAATCTGGGAGTGATGAGAGAGTACTTCTTCACTATTTCTCCTGCTTTTGCTCTTACCTATTTGTGGCAACACTAGTGGTGTTTTTTCCCATTCTTCTTAGAAATGAACAGTAAAGCTTATTATTTTTGTACATGCCAGCTCCACTCTTTTCAGGATTTCTATTCTTAACTTCTCTAGTTATGAAATGAAAAAAATTATCAGAATTCTACTCACCTTTTGAGAGAGAGAAGTATATGTCAGATTGTTTTCTGCCATTAGTGTACGAGCTTTTGTGACTCTTCTCTCAGTGGAGCTTAAAGGGAGTGCTGATGTATATGAACCACATTTTAATTCATCACAGTTGAACTGCTACCTGAGGCCACAAAAGTCAATAAGCAGATGAATTAGTCTTGCTCCCAAAGAATTTTCCTCCTGCCTCCACAGATACATGTACCAGCCTCTTTACAATCCTTCAGATGACTTCCAGCTGTTTTGAAGACAAAAACTCTTCCATATGGCACTCTAATTGTGCAACAAAAGTGACTTAATTGGAAATAATTACTTTGTTTTCAAAGTACCATAATTATTTCAACCCAAAGCCAGCTTTTGGGATAGCATCTTGTAAAAAAAGTTTGGAGATGGTGGAGGTGTCTGTTTCATTTTTAACTATTGTCTACATCCTTCAATTTACCTACTTGCTATTGTCTATATTGCTACAAGGAACTAAAGACAAAGGGCTGTTGGTAAGAGCAGTCAGAAATGAAACAAAGGCAGAGATAAAATATCTTCAAAGAAAATATCAGAAGGCATTAAAATAACAGAGGAGGCCTAGGGAAGTCCTTATTTATCTGACTGCAGCCAAGTATACAGGCCTATATATTTTTTTTTTCCCCAGCGTTGGGTTCTAAGATCAGAAATAAGCGAACTCTTACAAACCATTTTTATAGACAGTTTTGGGGGAGAGCAGGAGCTAGCATAGGGGAGTAAGTGAGATAGCAATAAAGCTCTTTGAGAAAGATGTTGCAGGAGTGAGACCAAGAGAGGCCAAGGAGAACCAGGAAGTTCTGGGCAATGAGCCTGACTTAAACAAGAGCATCCTAACTTTGTGAAGAGATTGTGAACATCAGTTAGATTCGATGAGGTATTTCTTTTGGGCTACTGTTCTCCTCTGGCAGCTGTTTGAGTGAATGAGTAAATCTTCATTTTGACAAAGCTTTTTTACATCACTGTGCTCAGCAGCTGATCTAAAGCTTCCTGGAAGAGTTTCTTGGAGGTGTAGGTGTGGCTGAGAGAGGGAGACCAAGTTCCTGAGCAGCTGTACCTTGACAGAAGTGAAAGAGAGTCCTGATTGCCTGACAGCAGCGTTTAAAAGGGACTAAAGGGCTATGATGCAGAGTTTGGTTTCCATCATGATGGGAGATTTTTATTTTGGGATAGCTTTAGTGCAAGAGTTACTCCAAAAATAGCTCTGTCAAACAGCTTACACCTTTTAGACCCAGTCATAAGATAGTCTAAAGCAAGCAATTCTTCTTCTGAAATATGTATTCATTCACACAGCCTTTGGGATTACTTTAATGATCCAGGTGTGACTCCACATTAGCAGCTGTACTGATGCAACTTTCACCTGTAGATCAGTCTGTGGTGATGTCTCTGCATTTCTGCTGTCACTCAGTACATCCAAGCTATGCTTTTATATTACTTCAGAGGCATGATCTCACCCACTCAATTATTGTGGTGTAATGTGAATTGTTAAGGTCATTCTGTTGTTAATTAATTGGTCATGCCACATTAAAATAGTCTCCCTGAAGTCCTCTGCATTACAGATTAATGTAAGCTTCTCCACAGACCAAGCAGTTTAAAGTGTCTCACCAGCAATCTAAATGACACTGACGTGCTGTGTTGATAGTTATTCTCTCTGTTGCAGGAGGAAAAGATTTCAATAACATTTCAGCTGTGTTTGGACGTCTGTTGGAAATTCTCTCTCTGAAATACCAGATGAAATCCATGTTCCATAAAGAGAAAAGTAGAAAAGTGAAGATCATTTGGCTATGTCTGAAGAGCTGATGTGATCCCACAGCATTAGCAGAGAGATTATCAGAAGCAATGAAATTATTGTTTTCTTAAAAACATGCCTGAGAATCTGGGAAGCCACCTATAGGGAACCTTTAAAGGCTTGGACCCACTAAGCAACTGACCATATTGTTTTTAATAATCTCTCAATATAAACTTGGGGAAGTTTAGTCACAAACATCATTGTAATTTGCATGGGCAGCTAATCATTGCTATTATCCTCATGCCCAGCTGCAGCTGGCTGCAGCTAAAAATGGAATACTGGATATTTTATTTTTTTCTCTGTAGTTTGTTTTGGTAATTAAGATTCTGATAATTGGAGCATTATTGTGAGAATGAGAAGCATGAAAGCTTTGCAAAGCTTACCTTATGATCAAGCTTTTAATCTGAGAAACTTGGCTCAGGGCCTACTGATGGGCAGGATTATTACCTGAGTCCTCTACTGCTCTCATTCTTCTTTTGACAGTGTTTTCAGGATCCCAGAATGCTGATACAAATGCCTACTTCCTTTGGCAAGTAACACTTCAAGCCTTCTCTCTGCACCCCATATACCTGATTTCTGCCATCAGCCTTTCTTTATGAACCCTTTATGAACACTGGGCTGGGAACCCTCTGTCTTTCAGTTAGGATATAAGGAACATGAGAACATAAAGAAAATTACAATCACCATGAAAGTAGTTGACCACTGGAAGGCCCCACAGAGATGCTGGAAGCTCCATCTTTGGAGATGTTCAGACCTTGACTAACTCTAAATCAGGCTCTGAGCTGCCTCACTCATATTTGAAGCTAGCCTTGCCTTGATCAGGGGGTTGGTATTAGACATTTCCAGGAGTCCTTTCTAACCTAAGGTTTTCCATGATTGTATTCTTATCCTAAGGCATTTTTTTTCCATTTAGTACTGAAATGCAGAAAAGGTCTTTCGATCATTTAATCTGAATCCTTTCAGAGTTTTAGCTATGGAAGCTAGGAAGTCCTGAACTGAGTCCAAGAAGAAATCCAGGCCTCAAAAACCTCCTTGTACATTTAGAGGTTATCTTTTGAGTCCTAAATCCCTGTACATGTATATACAAAGTTTTTATAAAGTCGATGGGAAATATTACCAAACCAGATGGGGACACATCTTAAACCCATATTACCAAAAACTGCATGCAGCTCTTGGACATGAACTAAGCTGGTGTTTCCTCAGCACAGCATAAATTCAACCACACATCACTGGGAAAAGGCAAAAGCTTTTCCGTTCCTCAGGAGCCACCAAAGACCAGCTTTGTGTCAGGTTTTGCATATGTGCTCTTGCTGCAACTCACTTGAATCACATGAAACTGGTTGATAAAAACTAAAAAGAGGAACTCTTCTGTCTAAATGTGGAGGTGTGCAGGCACAGTAGCAATTATATTCCTTAGTATTTTTGAAAATCTCAAAGTGTGCTTTTACAAGATAGTAAAAAAAATGGTGGGACTAAGGTTATGAAGTCCATAAATCCATGGACCAAAGCCTGTAGGGGCCTGAACTCTGTGGACACCTTTGCAATCAATAAGTGCCTTAAACCAGTTGGGACTCTTGGAAGAAGATGTTCCTTGATTTTTCTTCCCTAGTGAACCAACAGATGTGTCCATCATTGTCCTTTTTGGTTCATTTTATGTAGAAGTAGAAGGATTACAGGATCCATCACACAACCAGGGATGTTCAGCTTACATTTTCTTCTCCACCTTAAAGATTTAGAAGTTACTAGCCAGCCACCTTTGCTAAAGTAAGGGCTTTCTCCCCATCCTTCAAATGAGAGGTCTTAGGGCCTAGAAAAAACACTCAAATGAGGACAATATGGCATAGTGGTTACAGCACACAACTGGGCAGGGGGGAAAATCTTGGTTCTGTTCCTAATTCCACAAAACTACTATGTTTTATTAGTTATGTTTCTGTAGTAAAAATTGTTAGGTAAAATACAGGAAAGTCTGCTAGAGTAGTAAGAGTATTATGCAGTTCAGAATGCAAATAAAACACATGATTATATTGTACTTAGTCTGTAGGCTGCTTGAAAGGCATAAATTAAAAGCTATGTGAAGCCTAGAGATGAGACATTAAGATTCTGCTTCAGTTCTTCCCAAGATTTTTATTAAAAAAATGACTTGAAATAAATTAAGATCAGACAAATTAATTTACATATGAAATGAGGTCTGCTTTGAGTTCTCTGATATTTGAGCTGCTGACAGGAAAGAAAAAAAAAAGGAGACTGTTATTTCAACTGATACTGTTGGAAAAAAAAAGTTCTAAGGCAAATAAATCCTTCTGCGGAACTCTAGACAGTTACAGCTACAAGAATGTTACTCATAATAAAACAATAATAATGAAATTTTAAATGTAATAGCCTGAAAAGGTCAACCAGCAATTTTGGGGAAGAAGAAATGAAAGAACTACAAAACTAGTTGAATTTCTCCATATCAAAAAAGACATTATGTCTTTTTTCTTTTGCAATGTCAGAGAAACTTGTTCAGGTTCAGAAATTAGAGGACACATCCTGTGTTTGTTTGTTTTTTAATAGATTACTCTAATGAATGTTGCTGAATAATCTTGAGAGTAAGCACAAAGAAAACCAGCAATGTGATTATGAGATAGAGAAACCAAATGTGATGTGGGGAAAGATGAAATCTAGATATCTGAGTAGCAGAGTCAGAAGTTGCTAACTTTAATCCTAATTTCACATGGGATAATTGGACAAAGGAAAGCCATTATTTTAAAAAATGATCTGCAATTCTGGATGCATATGTTTCAAGTGAATCTTAATTAAGACACAATTTTCAGAGTTAAAGATCTACAGGCTTCAATAGTCTTGAAATCTGATGTTGCACATCTAACCTGCAGATCACAGACACTGTAGCATCAGAAATAATAATAAAACCCCCATAACTTTTAAATGGCTGACCCATGACCTTTCTTAATGTCCTTAAAAGTCCAGAATGTTCATGGACATACTCTCACTGAGCTCACTGTTGATACTCATTTGGACTAACAATGTACATTCATACATTGACTTATATATGGCACAGAGGCACAGTAGAATTTAATTTGTATTTTTATAGTATTTGGGGAAATAAGATTGCTTTTTCTAAATGGGTTAATTCTGTACAAAAAAGAACATACACATACAAAAAAAAAAAAAGAGAAGACAAAAAAAAAAAAAGATACACTTGATTTCAATTGTTCTTAGTTTACATTTTCCATTCTGTGATAAGTGTCAGAGGTCCTTGAGACACTTGGTGTTCCTTTGATGATGATGGATTGGTAATACTATACCCTGAAGAATAGCCCAGGTCATTCTTTATTATTTGTCTTTGTATTTCAGACATGTTATTAAGCATCAAGCTCTGCTTTGCAGTGCAGGCTTCCATTTGATTAAAAGCAAATAATTCTCTGTGTCAGGTTTGTCTGCTTGAGACCCATTTCCTATGCCATGCAAGGAGGTGTGACAAACTGTGACCCTTCCTCATCCCTGACATGTTTACGTTGGTAACATCACAAAGAGAGATGTTAATTGTTTGGTTTGAATAAAAACAATCAGAACATTTAAATCACAGCAGATCATAACCCGGTGACATGGCAATGGAAATATCTCAAAGTGCTGCCCACATTTTTCAATTGAGATTCTGTTATAGTATTGATTTATGGTCAGTGAAATTTTAACAAAAGAGAAGCTTGAAAATATCTGCATCTGGCATTGGTTTGGGAATGTCTGGAGGCAGCTGGGACTAATCCAAGCTTCAGCTACATCTACCCCAGTAAACTGCCTGTGTCCATAATCCTCCTTTGGTACTCTGTCTGATTTGCACAGAACTACCCAGTTAATATTTCTTGCTCTCTAAAGGGTGACTGTGTACAAACTACTTACTGAGAGTAGTTTCTGCTCTCTGCCAGGTCCTAAGAGAAGTGCTAGATGTACCAGATGAAAACTATGCTGATCAGAAGAATACAGCAATACATACAATCTGGGTCTGGTACCCACTGATGTTTCTTCATTCTGTTTTATTTATTAGGAAGGTAGCTAATGCCTTTCAGTGTTTCTTGCACTGTCCATCAAATTCCACTTTCCTTGGCCCAGATTCATTACAGTTAGTAGGCACTTAACTGAGTGATTTAATGTAAAGCAGGAGTTGACATGGCCCCATTTTCCCTCAAGGAAAGGAGTCCATCATATACAAGGTAGGCAGACAACACTGCTTTCTTGATGATACCCATCTTCTATTTCCAGAATACATGGGAGATTTAGAGTGACAGCTCCCTGAGGTGGGCACCTCTGGCTGGTGCCTGTAGGTAGCCAGGATCAGTCTGGCACTTTGTGTTTCCTGTCTTTCCCACGGGAGCTGGGAAATGTACAGACTCAGTGAAGTCTGATGATTAGAAAGCCACGGTCAAGTATATTTTAAGTGCTCTAAAGTAGTTTAAGCAAGTGTGCTCAGTGGAAGTATTCACCATTCAACACTTCCACTATCAGACTCAATCTTAAAGTATACATTTTTAATCTAAACAGCAAGATCAATCTTGCCTCAGACAGGCAGAGAAAATTGAGTGTTCATACAAACTGCTGACCTTCTAACTTGAGTTTGCTATCAACATTGCATAAAATACGTAGGAAAAGCTTAAAGCCAAGTAAGATTTACTTTTACATGACTTCTGGTGCAGACACACAATTTCTAGTGAGTCTTCAGGTTTGTATTAAAGGCTACCTCCAGCTGACCCACTTCAAGGTGGATAACCCAGTGGTTTCATGAAATCAGAAGTTCTGAGCTACTCTTTGCATGTTGTCATCAACAGAAAGTGGCATACCTTCATTTCACTAAGCCATAATATTCAGGTATATCTTAATGCCACAGTCCATATTTCGGCAAATAAGTTTTGTCCTGTACTTTGAATGAACAAAAAGGACCATGACTATAATAGCACAAAGATGAATTGAAGCTAACAATAACCTCTTGACTTTTGGTTTGCTTTTCTTTGTTTTATCAGTCATTTTGGTTATTCTAGTTCAAGTGGCTTACATGTTTTAGGACCAAAAATGATGGAGAGAAGAGACATCTGTCTGATAGTCTGTCAGGAATAGACTGATAATAATAATAATAATAATAATAATAGCAA
Source organism: Actenoides lindsayi (assembly GCA_025331215.1). Taxonomy (NCBI): domain Eukaryota; kingdom Metazoa; phylum Chordata; class Aves; order Coraciiformes; family Alcedinidae; genus Actenoides; species Actenoides lindsayi. Next base: position 50,155 of record WTSP01020761.1, on the reverse strand, counting down.
TACAAGTTCTTTGCATGCTGGAGTCTACTGCTTCCATCTTCTAGGTAAGTGAAGAGACACAGGGCAAGGCTAATTGCCTTTTCCAATGAGAAAAGTGTCTGGACTGTCAGAGCCCTCTGTTAGCTGCAGAAAGGGAGAAGATTAAATTTCTTTCATCCTCTGGTCCCAAAGTGACTTTGGTTTAGACAAGAGGGCAGGCAGGAGCAGAATTAAGTGATGTCTGATACTTTGCCTTGGAGGAGAGAAGTGGGAGTAGGAGTGGAGCAAGCACTGGAGCAGCCTACTCTCATTTGAGTGTTCTGCAGACACCCTGCATGATGGCTTATCCCTTTCTTGTCCTCCTGCCTGGCATCCAGGTGTCTGGAGACAGACAGTAGTAAAAGACAAGACTGCTTTAAGCAGCAATGTATTTTGAAACCAAAGGAAAAATAATAATACTGAGACTTTAAATAATCTTCTAATCTTAGAATATACAGCACCCTTCTATATACAGAAGGTCCTTTTTAATACATAAAAGAAAAGAGAAAAAATAGTTCTAGGATAGTATTAGGAAATACAAAATATTTTGAGACCAGAAGTTAATCACTGCAGTTGTTAACCTTGTGCCCACATTGCAGGACTGTTACCTATCCTGTATGAGGAAAACCACCCTCAGTTCAGCCACATCCAGTAAGGCAGATGCAAAGCCCATGAACTGATTTGTGGAGGCTAAGACCCTGCTTTTTCTGCAGAGATATCTGAGCATGAAGTCTCTGGTATCCTTTAATCCTCCTATTGAATCCAAGTCTCCTTGGATTTCAGACCTTGGTTTTCTTCAGTGAGCAATCAAACCGAATATCTCTTCACAAAGCTCTGCTGACATGGCTTTGGGTCTTTCAAACCCTCCAAAATGAGATACTCCTTTTGAAGTATCTTTTTTCAGTTTTCTGTGGGATTTTTGGCAAATCTCTTCCTCTAATATGTCAAGCAAGTGCCAAGTCTGTTTTTTTGAAATTACTGGTATAAATACAAGATTTTAGTCTTTTACTATTACCACTGGCTGTAAGACAAATTGCTGTTAGAAGGAATCCAGCACTACCTGTACCTTCCAAACACATTGCATGTAGAGATGATTTCCATTTCATTTCAATATCAAATCCAGCATTGTCCCTTTTGTATCTCTTTAAAGAGTTTGGAAAAAAAAATTTCTTCTTCTCACAGCCTTTCTTCCTCTCTCTTTCACCTGGGACCTTCTCTGTGCCAAAACTTTTCTCATGCTTGAAACGAACTCTCCATTCTTCTGGATGACACATTGCCTTAAAACTCCCTGATCCTTGCTTTGCATCTGGCTTTCCCATGCCATTTGCTTTCAGTAGATGATTTGCTGCCAGAAGGACCAGAGTTCTGGGCCATCCAATACAACAAAACAAAACAAGAGAAAACAAAAGAAAAGAAAACAAAAACAAACTCACAATTTGCAAATAGCTGAACTTTTATTTCAGCTTCATTCTGTGCCTCCATCTGTTAATCTAAGAGGAGAGCTCTCTGAGTGAACAAGGATTCCTGCAGGGACAGCTGCTTCCAGAGCCCTGGCAACCTCAGGAGGTCACTAAAGGAAACATCCCCAAAAGACAGTTAGTTAGCTGTCTCCTGCGAAGAGCTGATGAAGCATCTCTTTCCTAAGGTCCTCACTTGTCCCTCATCCTTTACTGTGGACTGCAGTAAAATAAGGGTCAGATTGTTTGTTATTTACCCAGATGACCACACATGTCACTTGGCCCACTCAACGCACACCTCACACAAAGGACTGAGGCAGCTCAAAACTTTGCCCCCAGTATGTTCATTTTCCTGAAGTCTAAAAGACTACACATTATCCTGAAAAAATACCCAACAGACAGGAAGAGAATGCAAAAGACAACAATATGCAAGTAGCTCCATCTTTAATTTGGTCATCAAGCCAACGTAATAATTACTAAAAAGCTTGCCTGGATACATTTTTGCTTGGTTGTGTTGTGTTCCCCCATCCCAAGAAAGGTGGGTCCATTGTGTCTTGAAATGCCACTGGCAAAAGCAAAATATCAAATTCTGTCTACAAAAAATCAGCAGGCCTAGAAGCCTCAACAGTTTTTGGTTGGTTAGGTTTTTTTCATTGGTTTCCCCAGTTAATGTTACTTGGCAGAATTTAGGTTAAATGTGCAAATAATTTCCTTCAACTCAGTCCTGGTGGGTTGTTTTTTTTCCAGATAACATACCCAGCTAAGCCCTTTTGCCTGTCTCTGAGAAGGAGGAACATGACTTTCACCTCCATCATACAGCCAAGGGGCTGATGGGTGGATTCACCTGCCACAGCCCAGGAAAACCCAAAAATTGTACCTCATGGCCTCAGAGATGTACCAAATAAAACTTGTTTGTTGTGACCTGGGTCACCTTTAAACTAGCAGTGGAGGCTGGCCAGCTGCTATGGTTTTAGCTCAGCTCCTCAGCTGTTCTGGACCCAGGTTAAGCTGGCTTCCCTCTTGCTGTTGCTACAGGGTTAAGAATGTCTTGTTTTTAAAACCACCTTGAGTGCTCCATGAGCAATTTTTCTCTTCCAGTACATTAATGACATCCTTGGAAAAAGCCTTTGGGCAGAGGTGACCCCTTCCTATGTGCCAGGGAAAGGCCACACTCACCTATCTTGTGCTGGTCTATTTGAGGGCTAATAATGTTGGTTTTTTTAACAAGTTGTTATTCTTTGATTTCATTTGTGATTACAAAGCATACTTACACAGAGCCAGATCTTAGTGTCTGGAGTGTTTATCCCCTCTCCTGAAGTCTTCACTGCTTGTTAGTCACCCCCTAATTGATTCCTGTGAAATAGTGATTAGAAAGGGTCAGATAGAGGATCATGACATCAGGTGGGATGTACTCTGGAAAGCCTGAGTAATATTACACATTCATGTAAATCACTCTCTTAACAAATAGGAGTTAGATACAATGCAGGGGACCACTATGGGACACAAAGCCAGTTGACAGGTGCCCACAAGGGCCCTTTCAAAGCCCCACGTTAGCTGCCAGCTACATCCAGGGATACAGGGAAATATGCCCCATGGGTATCAGGACTTATGAAAGAAGTAATCCACTGCACAGGGCCTGGACACTGCATCTGGTTTTAAAATGGCACCTTCCTGCAGGACTCTGAAGTCTTTATGTGCCTTAAAGATGTCTGGATGATTTGCAAAAAATATCCATCCAGGTAAGATGTTAAATCTCACAGAAGGTGAAGGAGAAACTCATTTGAATGCTGTAATAGCTCTCCCTTGACACCTCTTTATCTTTAGAGGTCTAGATATCACTGTAAGTCTTGTCTGATAGGCTTACAGCCCTACAGGGACTTAGGTGTGATAGTTCTTCACCAGCAGCTAAAAACAGAGTTCATCTTTATTTTGTCAGCTTTTTCTGAATTGCTGTTTGTCTCATGCATTTGAATTCAAAGAGAAAGATGCTGTCTGCCTTGTCTTTATACTGGTTTAGCACAGGAACAGTCTGAGAGTTGATACCTCCATAGCAAATGGCAGACAGAGCTGTGGTGGACAGGCAGTCCAAGCAGGCTGAAAGTGTGTTCATTTCCTGAACCCAGTGGCACAGAGGAGAGTAACAAGGATATTGGTCTCCCAGGTTGAATGAGCAGATGCCTATTTACAGATGAGAAAATACAGTCTAAGTGAGCATACACGCTGTTGCCAATAGCCATTGCTTTGTTCTTAATGTGTGAATGTGCCAAAACTACCAACAACACCACTGATAAATTAATTCATGGCTACAGACAACAGACGCTGAAGCATCCTCCACTCCCCTCAAACCTTTTTTTTTTCTCACCGAAGGTAAAGCCTGTGCTGCACAAAGAGCGAGACTCCTGAGATAGAAGGTCTCAGCAGGCATGGTTTAAGGGAAAGCTCCTGGTTCAGAGAGCACTCAGCTCCTGCAAACGTAGCATGGTTTCTTCACGGTTTTTGTTGTTGTGGGCATCATTTTAACACCTGCCTGCTCAGAATCAGAAGGTATTTTGGTGTACTCTGATGAATGCAGCTTCATGGCAACCCACTGAGATAAGTAGTAGTCCGTTTTGCAAAGGCAGAAGCAGAGGTTTGGAGCAGGAGGACAAGGAAAGACATGGTCACCTCCAGTCTGAGCACATGCAGTCTGTGCAGCCACCACGGGAGGCACAAGAGGGGGAGGTATATCCTTGCTGTGACCAGTTTTAGTTTGGTCTCTGCTGCTGAATCTCTGGGGTGGTGAGAATGACCTCTTCATCTCCGCAAGATTGTTCCATGACCTTTGTTGCAGAGAGAAGTTGAAACACGTACTTCCTCCCTCACTCACACAGATTTGTACTTTCTCATAGGTTCCCATATCCAGATTTCTCCCCCACAAGGAAACCACCATGATGCAGCCTGTAGCAAAGTACAGCACAAGGGAAGCACTGAGAGGACCTTGTCCTCTGCTTGAGCTGCCAAAAGTGCATCCCAGATGCACTGGCTGAAGGCATGTGGCTGTGTGTGCTGCCACCTCACCCTTGACAGATTGTAGACATTTTCTATTTTTGGCCACATGCTCCAGCTCTTCTTCCAGCTCCATTGCACTTTTAACCCAGTACTGAGCTAAAGGATAGGAAAGGGTTAGCAAGGTCTGATGACCATGAAGGCTGCACTTGGATGCATCCAGCTTTATCAAAAGCATCAGTTGCTTTTAAGAAGTGATATGCAAGTACTCAGTGACACTGCCTGCACATCTCTTTATAACAGTCATTTTCTTAGTCCTTGTTTCTCCTTAATTTAAATAGACTGGGTTTGATATTTTCAGTCCTCCTCTGTGTGCCAGCACTAAGTTCACAGCTTCTGTTCATGCCACCACAGTCTGTCACTGTAAGAAAACGGGACCTGTAGGTAGGCCTTTGTTTACATGTAAATGTATCTGACCATTTTTTAATGAAATTCACCCACATCTTTAAAAATGTCAATGAATACCAAAAGCTAATTATTTTTTAAATCCCGAGATGATACTTTCCTACCATCCGGTTACTGATGTTGGGTGAACTTCTTCAGATCCCAAGCCATGAGTTTCATTTGCGCAGTCATTCACTTATTTATGAATCAAAGAATGAAGCTGGTGAGCACCGTATCCTGCTCCCAGTTGGCAGAAATCTGTTTAGTATACCTGAGATCAGTTCAGTTAATTGACAAAAAAAAATCTGGGTACCAACCTGGGTGAACCTCTGAGTGCTCACTAAGACAATGTTGTTTTGCCCCATTTCCAATTTTCATTTCAGTTTTATATTAAAGCAGGTAGATTTTTGGGAACTAGTGGAGAAAAAATGACAGGTTAAAAGATATTGACTGTTACAGTGTTTTTCCAGAACCACTATATTTCTGCACTTCAGCTGGGCTTTTCCCTGACCTGACTTTGAAACTAATTAGGAACTAGTCAGATATTATGACTGGTTTTACTGTAAATACTGTATCTTCAGGGCTGGAGAGCTCTGATGATGTCTCAATAACCCCAGCTCCTTACTTTGAAGTAGAGTTAATTTCTGGGTAAGTGTTCCAGTCCCTCAGAAGGTCCTTTGCTTCATCAGGTGCATATGGTCACTACCCCCTCTTGGATGTGGCCTGAGTTGCACAACCTGTGGTTGATATCATTAGTATGTGACTACGTCCTTGTGCAGATTCAGCAGATTTTTAATGCTGTGAGTTCATCAGCTCTTGCAAACTCAACAAATACTCTTAGCATTCAGAGACTGTCTGTCCATCACAAACTTTTGTACTAAGTCTTTAAAGTACTTCGTTTTCCTATTTCTGGCCTGTTGTTTTCTGTTAACTATTTCTTCACCCACATCTACAGATAGCTACAAGATTTGTTCACTGAAAGAAGGAGCCTTTATAACATCTCTTCCCTTGTCCATGAAATATTTCACTCTTTAGGCCATTGCACTGAATGTAGATGTACAACTTCATGTAGTTGACCTGATCTAAAGTGAAGATGCTGCCAGAAGAGCAGATCTCCCACTGCTTCCCTTTCACCAAATCTAATATTTGTCTCCAGGGTGACCTTGATACCTTTGTAGACCTGAAGGAAAATTAGATTTTTTAAAAAATAATAACTGGTTTTATGTAAATCAATGTGATGGTGTAATCAGCAGATTGAAGGCAACAAGGACTATGGGAGTTCACAATTAGGATGCACAGGGAAAGAAGTGCCACAGTACTGGGGACAGAGTGGATCATATTAAGTTTCATGTTAAACTTCTTCCCTCAAAACCTACAAGACAAATCCTTAATCTTTTTCACAGCATTGTGTGATCATCAAATGAATGTGGTGATCAAAATCTTCTGCAAAGTGCCATTTTTATACATTCCCTCCACTATGAATTCATGGATTCCTAAAGCTACACCAATGTGACTGAGCACATCAAGAAAAAGAGGCATTCAGAGAACAATGACTTCTGAGGTGGTCTTGTTCAACATCACATGAAATCTATAGCAGAAGGAAGGGGGAGATCCAGTTCTTCAACCTGTCATCTGAGTGGTGCAGCTGACACACCTGAGGGATGGTATGCCATCCAGAGGGACTTAGACAAGCTTGAGAAGTGAGCCTTTGTGAGCCACTGAGGTTCAAGACAGTCAAGTGCAAGGTTTTGCACCTGGGTTGGAATGGGAGATGAAGGGATTGAGAGCAACCCTGTAGAGAAGGACTTGGGGATGCTGGTGGATGAAAAACTGGACATGAGCCGAGAAAATACACTTGCAGACCAGAAGGCCCAACCATATCCTGGACTGCATCAAAAGAAGAATGGCTGACAGGTTGAGGGGGAGACCTTATTGCAGCCTTTCAGTACTTCAGGGGGGCTTAGAAGAGAGATGGAGACAATCTTTTTAGCAGGACCTGTTGCAACAAGACAAGAGGTAATTGATTTAAACTAAAACAGGGTAGATTCAGACTAGATGTAAGGAAGAATTTTTTTACAAAGAGGGTGGTGAAACCCTGGACCAGGCTGTCCAGAGTTGTGGTAGACGCCCAATCCCTGGAAACATTCATTGTCAGTTGGATACTATGAGCAAAGATGTATATGATTAGGGCAAAGGGCTTGGACTAGATGACCTCTAAAGGTCCCTTACAACCCAAACCATTCTATAATTCTGTGATCGTATTAAAACTGCCTTTCTTTTGCAAGAAGCAAAGGAGGTCCTTGCAATAAGCCTAAAAAAATCCTCTCCTGTACAAGTTTGATTCAATCCAAGGACAAAGAAGCGAAGTAATACATGATTAGGATAATTAAATATGGTACTGTAATGCTTATACACAAATCACCATTCCCTGGGCCATATTGACTGTGAAGTGTTTTTCATTTCTGGGTGTTTTACTTTGTACCCTCAAGCATTCATCAGTCTGCATTGGAGTTATTCCTGTGCAGACAAGAAAGGGAGTAAGTTATCATAGTTTAATTGCTTCTGTGTTAAGTATGATAAGTATGAACTATATCAAGGTAAAATTTATATCTGTCAGAAAAAGTCTGTAGGTAGTTCAGGCCATAGACTTCTCGGGCTTAGTGTCCCAATGCTTCACATCGTGTATAGAGATTAATGCCCAAGCAAAATGAACATCAACTGTGCAGAAGGCTGCACTGAGATACATAAGAAATTATTATGTTTTCGTTCTTAATCTAGAAATGTGAATTGTGTCTGGTTTCCAGTTTTACTTTTTCTGTCTGCTTGTCCCACAATCATGAGTTTCTGTTAATACGCAACGTTATGTACTTTTAAGAGGATGCTACTATATAAAAATGGATCTATAAAAAATGCATATAGGGATGCAACTCAATATAGGAAAGAGTAAAAATAGCACAGCTTCACCTTTCTGTGGGGCTAAATTTCAGGAAGCTTAAGAAAGTTGATTTAACCACACTGCTTTCTATAGAAAATGCCAATAAGTACTGCAACAGCTCTGCAAAAGTGACTTTTCTTTCTGGCTTGATGACAGGTACAATTAAGTGATGTCATCTTGACCTCATGGACACGGTGCCAAAGACACAGAGTAGCTAATAGAGCCAGTAGCTAATAGACATGTAATCTGTCAATAGTATTGGCTAGGCTGTCTCAGGTCTAGGCTCTCAGTGCCACAGCACAGTGGAAATTCTCAGTTCTGCATTAAAAGCCTATTGCTGCCCAAGTTCCTGAACACCCCGAAGGAAGGAGAGCTCAGACACTCACACCTCTGCTACACTTATGGCCAAGAATACAAATGAGAAGCTAATAGGTCATGGCAGGTATACTTACCATGTTGAACTATATACCTCCTTTATGAGAACAATCTCCTTTCATGGGGTTTAGGTTTCTTCTCACATGGTGTTCATTCTTCTCCAATTGCTTCCTTTTTTTTTTTTTTTCATCACTGGGGAAGAGAAATTATGAAAATAAAGTTTTCTTCAGCAGTTATTTATGGTAAGAGAACAAGAAATGCCATTTTCAGGTTACCTAGAATCAGAGAATAATAGAATAAATTAGGTTATAAAGAACTCTATGACACTCCCCCATACATCTGGTACTCCAGCCTCCTGACCATCTGGATGGCCTTCTGTTCAGCTTGCTGCTCTATGTCAATGTCTGGGAAGCCCAAACTGGTCTCCCTTCAGTTTAGTATCATCCACCAGCTTGCAGGAGATGCATTCCACCTCCCCGGCTTGGTTCTTTAAGAAGTGGCAAAACACTATTGGCCCAAGTATCAAACCCTGAGGAACACTATTTGTGACCAGAGTTTTGTACAAACTTTACCAGTTTTACTGTGGGGTTCATTCCCTAGTTAGTTCCCACTGTTGACACTCTATCTGACATCACTGGTAGCTAAGTTCCCTCTTCAGGGGAACAAAGTGCACTTCTCAAATTGAAATTTCCGGAGTCCCAATTGCCCTCTGGAGACTCCAGTGAACTGATCATCTGAATACTTCACATTTTCATTATTACATATTCTTTAATGAAAAATGTAATGAAATCTGTGAAATGTAATAGTAGTGTACCAAAAGGATGAAATTTCCAATTTGGGAGAAAGCGGCCTCATTTTAATCCTGGCAGCAAATATTAAAAATAGAATTAAATATAAAAGAAAAAAAAAAGTAGGAAAATGTGATTATATATATGCACAACAGACCTAGAATTCATAAAATATCTCCTACTTCTTTTTGTTATGCTTCTTCAGTGAAGGGCATATGAAGTTGGCAGTCATCTTTGCAAACCTTTTGGCCAAAGCGCATTGACCTTTCTTCTACAAAAATTCTACTTGCAGAGTAAGAATTTAAGCAATGACAAACACAGCTATTAAAAAAAAAAAAAAAAAAAAAAAGAAGAAGAAGAAGAATGTATTTAGTGGCTTATTGCAGATACAAACTCTGTGTTTGGAGCAACAAAGTGAACTTGGTAGACCACTGACCTGTGGCAGAGCCCTTAGAAAATAAAACCATCCAGGGACAGTTTATTTTACTTTACTCGAAACTTTTTCTCTTATATCAAGTGAGATCTTGGACTTAAGCCATACACATTCACTCCCTGACCCTTCCCACATCTATACCTGCCGCTTACACCTTTGCCGCAGAGAGGAACTCACCACTTCAATATTTTAAATGATTTTTTTTCAGCAGAGTCAATACTACACAACATTCAGACTTGTGTTCCAATGATTTAACAGGACATGAACGACTATGGCCAGTGGTAGTGTTGAGAACTAAGCAGACGAGATTGTCAGAACTAAATAAATTAGATTTGCAGTGGTTTTGTTTGTTTTCTAAATGGCTATTTTCTACTACAGGTAAGAAAATTGCAAGACAGGAAATGTACTTTGGGAAACTATTGCTGCTGCAGGCAAGCAAATATCAGTTCAGTGTGCATGTACTGCAGATTTCTTTTCTAGTCTAAGTTTTGATCTGTTTCCAGTGTTAGTTTCATATTTTTTCAGATCAGACATCAGAAAAAAGAGAGAAAAAGAAAAAACAAGTTTTAAAAAATGGCACAACCACAGAGATAACACCACTGCAATCAACCTCCGTGCATATATTACTTTAAGTTCTACTTTAATATTTCATAATACCTAAAACCAAATAGGTTGAAGTACTTTGTAAACATCTGGATCAAATATCCCAGGAAAACTTCAGCTAGTACATAAAAAAAAAAAAATAAAAATGAGGTGACATCTATTTGGGGAAAAATAAGGAAGACATGATCCTTGCTTTTAAATTTACACCTCTGGAACTTGTCCCACAGTATAACTGTAGTCATCTGTACCTGGGTGCCTAAGTCAGAACATCTTTCCTTGGATCTGAACAGCTCTATGGAGATGAACTGACTCTTTGGTACTGGTACACAGGCTTTAGACTATAGCTCTGCATCACCTGTTTGAATAGATGACTTTTCTCTCTTTGTGTACAGAGACTGAAAACAGGGATTTATTTCCAGGTGTGGCCCACTGAGTTTGATGTCTAAAGTGAGGTGGTGTGAATACTCTTATTCATATGAATGGGGCTCATTTGAACTACTACAAACATCTACACATGGTCTGGTCATCTCTACTGCTTGCATACTCAGTGGGAGAAGCATGGCAGCACACGTATCAGCCAAAAAGGAGTCTGAAAGTGAAAACAGGAATTTTACTCCAATTTTTTTTGCTTGAAAAAGTGCTCCGTCTCTCCAGTGACTAAATCAGGAATTTAAGTTATTTTTTTAAATCAGAGAAATACTTTTTTTTTGACATGCACAGCTAAATGAGATGAAGACCATTGTATATACCTGGCATTCAACTCCCCACCTAATCTTATCAAGCCTTTGTTAGCAGGTTTACAGACAGGCTCCAATATAATAAGAAATATAATTCCACAAACAGTTATTTATTAACTGTGATCTTTTAAATATTGAACAAAATCTTTGCTAAACAACATGGGTTAACCTTTTCAACTTTCACTGTGAGAACAAGATTTAGAAATTGTGATCAATATATTTTAGACTTGTATTAGATAATTACATATAACCTGAAAACATTCCAGGGCAGTTTCTAAAATAACTATATGAGAGATTCATTGATATGCCCAAACAGACAGCTAAATAATGAGTGAAGTAATCCACTGATTCTTTTAAAGTAGAATTTTCAAATTTGAAAACCTAAATGGAGGCATAAAATCCATATTCAGGTACCTAAATCATTTACTGAAGTGCTTAGCAAATTTATCTTTTTAAATTTGAATACTAATTCAGCTGCCTAAATACAGGCATGTAGTGCCATTTGAGACATACTATCAAGACATCAACATGACCACAGCTTATATGCCACAGATTCTATGAGAAACCTTGCTCTCCCAGCCGAATACTGGAAACCAACCCCCCCAGTTCCAGGATGGGGAACAGACCCTTGCCCTTGGAGGCAACACAGAACAGAGGAAGATTTTTAGATAGGACCTGGAAATCACATCTGTCTCTGTAGATGATATTCTGTAAGCAGCCAAGTCAGAAAACTTTAACCTCAGCTATTGGAGTAATGCACTTAATGCCTTAATGCAAGGCACTTTGGAGCTCTGTGTGGTCTCTTACACTAATGGAGATTGCTGGTAACATTTAATATCTTTAGTAAAACATCCAATCTCTGTGGGATTGCAATTATGCATAAAGAGGCTAGAGAATGAACAAACACAGCACACAGTGCAGGCAACTAAGATCAACTCGAGTTTGTTAGAGGTAATGGAAAAAAAGGCTGCAGGTTGAGCAATGCACTGCACTTTGCTACCAGGAATATCTCACTCACCTGCATTATCTCTCACCACGCAGGGAGGGTCTTGAGACACTTTACCAAAAGGGAAAATTTGATATGGATATAGTGCTTCTGCTGTCACTATAGTATAAAGAAACAATTATTTCACATCATACAGTCATATTATGAGGTAGTTTAGACTTGGGAATTACAAAGAAAGCAATATCTTTGCAGTCATTTATGTAGTTACTAGTTGCTAGCTAGTGACAGGAATTATAAATAACCATAGATGATAAAAAGCTGGGCCATTGGTTAGCCATCCATCAGTAACCACTTTTTATATCACTGGAGCTTCATATCACTTTTTGTATCACTTGATTTATGCCTGATAGGGACTTGCACAATGCATTAAAGTTAATAATCCAATTTACAGGCAAAATAGAAGTAAAATCTCACTCATTTATGAGGATATTGAGATATTTTATCCTTTCCCCTCAATCTACTTCTCCCACGGCCTGACTTTTACACCTTCAAGTTTCCTTTTCTTTCTTCATCCTTCTCCTCTGGTTCTTGTCTTCAGCAAGTACATCATGTTACTACATAGCATCATGCCAACACGCATTTCCTCAGAAAATGTCTGGGTAGTTTGTGTGGTCCAGAGACCATTCCCAGTCAGCAATTTGAATGCAAAACCTTCTTTAGGATCAATAAATTTAGCTGCATGGAGGCAAACCAAAATACCTTTGACACATCAGGACCAAAGAACAGCCCTGATCCTTTTAATTTAATGGTAGAGAACTAATTCCACATTCTAAAGAACAGTCAGGTCAGTGCCACCCTATAAAAGTCCTTCAACACACAGTGAAACTAGAGAAAGTCTCATACGAGGTAGACATTTCATTCTGAGATGGTAAAGCTCTAAGGTCTGTAGTCTTCTGTATTCTCTGGCTGAGTTCCTTCCATATGGCTTAACTGGAGGTATCATGATTTTGCTGCTAAAGGACATTGCTGGATTTCAGGCCTTTGAAAGTCTTTGCATAGAAATCCATCAGTGTCCCTGTGCCAGCTACTCAGAAGTATAGTCCAGTTGTAGTCCTTGCTTAGAATTCAACTGTTTTTTGTTTTGTTGGCTTGTTCATTGCCCATTTTATTTTGACAGAAGGATAATATTCAACAAAACATCCCAAACACTTGTGCTTCTCCCCAGCACTTCAACTCTGTATTACCCTTGCTGGAAATCCAAGCAGAAACCTGTCAGCTTCAAAAAAAAAAATCAAATCTTGACTGCGGACTATGTGTCAAGGCAGAAGAAGAAAGAAGAGCATAGTTGACAGCCAGACTCCTTGTCACTAATGATTAACCTGCCCAAATAAACCAGATAACAAACTCATGCCTGGCTACTGGGAACCATGAAGTTTTGATTTGCACCTCACTTTTTATGTTTGTTCCAGCAACTTGCATTCCCACATCCCGTGTTCATTTCTGGAGACTTTGAAAGACTTTGAAAAGCATTGCTTTACTACAGCTAAGATAGCCACTTATGTTCTTAAGTCTAAGATTAAGCTAAAATTATATTACTCTTTAGATTAAATACCTCTGAATACTATGCAAATTGTGTAAGATCTAAGCCAAGATTGTCAAGAGTCAGGCTCACATTTAGGATACACGGTCACTGCCCAGTTCTAAGCATATAGGGTAATAAAGCTTTTTTCAAAGTCTCAGAGGTGCTGTTTGCAGTAATCTGCTATTATTATACCTGATCACCCATCATAGGCAAAGATTTTTTAAAAATTCTCAGAATTAGTTCTTCTTGAACCTGTTAAACCTAAATAATCATGTGATATTATTACATCACCAATACTGCACCTTTCCAGGAAATGAACATCTCATTTTCAGTTTTTCCATTTGTGTTATTCCTTTTGGTTTTGTTTGTCACCCGTCTCTTGATCCCTCACAACTCTCAACAATGATGCTTCATCTGATGAGCATCACTTAGGAGGATGAATATGCTTGACACCATTAAAGATGCTGTAACCTCTCCATCAGCAACATTCAGTAAAGTACTTTCAATATCTGCCAGTCAGAGCTGTGGCTTTGCTGGTTTCCAGGGATATTTGGATTCTTGAAGGGAAATGCTGAATAAGCCCAGAGAATGCAATGTGTTCTGGACACACTTGATTTAATGTCCCCACACTAGTCCTAGTTCAGGTGTGACTTACATGTGTGCAAAGCATGTGTAGTCTAGCCTGTCCTCAGTGTGTCAGGCACACTAGTCATGAATCCTACAGCAGATTTTACCAATAGAAATAAGGGAACTCTAAATATTCACTCTAATATTAATCATTCACAATCATGAAACTGAGTAGAACCTGCCCCCATTCCTCCCCTATGAATCCTGGTGTTTAGCCTGTTCCTGCTCTCAAAATATTTATCAAACATCTTTCAAAATGCTAAGTGCTAATAGTCTTGATATATATGTTGCCATAGTGATATATCCTTTATCCACTATACTAATGACATATAGAAAATTCCAAGGGAGTAGGATGATGTAATTTTCTTCTGCCAGGATCAGACTGGTTGGTTCCTCTGTTGAGATACCCTCCAGACATTTGTTATTCTGGCTGCAGTTGTTTATGTATGACATTTACTACCTTCTGCTTTGGAAGAGTGGGTATTTTGAAGACAGGCTGCAGCTTTTAGTAGATATTTTTTCTGCACTTACTTTCCCTTAGAACTCCCAGGTGTGTCATTTGGGTCTGATGAATTTTATCACTATAAGTTATTTCTTTTCACGACATTTCAATATCCAAAAATATTTCCTTTTCCATGCTAGGAAAGAACAAGTTCAAGGTAAATATTTACCCAGCAATCTCCTTCATGAAACTTATACACAAAAGCTCTTAAGTCTTTCATCAATGTGCTTATATTCCTTCATAGATCCCTTTAGCCCCTGATGATTCAGTGGTATTATTGATCTCTTGCAGACTTACTGATTTTCATTTGTTTTCACACCATTAGCTATTTATTCTTTGAAATCCATCTTGGCCTTCCTAATTCTCTTCTTACTTAATAGCTGTTTACTTAATTTATCTTCCTGCTTGTTGGCTTCATTAGGGTCAGAAAATAAAAGGTTTTTGTTTGACTCATTTTGCTATTTGGAAGTAGCCATTTAATCATGTCAAGTAACTTCTGGCCTCCTTTCTGTTTCTCTTTTTACCTTTTGTTTATGCTTCCTAATTCCATTCCAGACTTTGCATAGCCTGCCTTTCAGAGGAAGGACATAATCCAATCCCAGACTTGAGAAAATGCCCAAATTCCAGCCACTGTAGTTCAATGTGTGAATTCTCAGTAAAAACTCACCTTCTTCAGTGATTTAAGCCACATCATTTGTCTACTGTACTACGATTGAGGAAGCATTAGCCTTATAAAGAGATAAGGCAGGTAAGTAAGAGAACATCTTAAACAGATTACTGGAGGTCATCTCTCAAAGTCCTCTCATACTGACACTTGTTGAATTATTTTCTATATACTACCTAAGATGAAAACAAAACCCTAGAAAAGTGAGGATGCTGCTTGCAGGTCTGCATATTTCATATCCCCTTCTGTTAGCCCACATTTCAAATAGACTTTCTACCTGCTGCTCCAACAGTTTGTGACTGCAGTGTGAACATTATGCACACCAAGACTGTGCTGACACAGTCTGTGAATATCACTGAACAGATCTGTCTCTCTATTTCAAACCACAGTTAGGTTTGGTGGAAACTAGAAGATGACATTTCCCAAGAAAAAAAAACAACAAACCTCTGACCTCACTTAAGCCATACCTGCTCGCCAATGACTTTATGGATAGTCTAAATATAATGACATTGCTGTCTCCATCCACTGAATTCTTAAAACTACGATTGTCCTTTCTTGGTCCTGAGCAAGTTAATGGTCTTTTCCCCTTCTGTTTTGAAAAGGGAGACTATGTGGTGACAGATTCTCCTAATGGTCATTCAGAATGACATGTTTGCTTACAGTAATTTACGCAAATTGTAAACCTACTTTTCTCCCTGGGAAATGAAATTATTTCCAGTGTTGACACATTTCCCTGGACAGATGAAATAAGTGGACAGTTCACATTTCTTAGAACCACGCTGCAGGCTGTCTGAAAACTTATTTGTTATTACTTACAGGTAGTCAATCAGTTGTGAACCAGTGTCACACAAGGTGAAGGCTTTGGAGTGCAGTAGCTGTGTATCTGCCTGTGCCCTTAGAAAGCTAAAGTGAATTGCTGCAGAGAAGGCTAACCTGAAGTTAATGGAGCAATCCCCTTCCACTCAGGCATAGAAGGACACATATCTAGCCTCACCTCCATCACTTTTTATTTGCCTTATGCAGTAATTTTACCTGGTATGTGTAGAATATCAGTTCATTTCATTATTACAAATTTCCTGACTCATCTGCTCCTCCCTTTCAGTTTAATTTTATTCTCAGTCTCACATCATTTGTTTCCAAAGGTATGTTTCATTACTGTAAGTGGAAAATATTCATAACTGATTATGTCATATGTAAAAAAGAAGAAAAAAGTTAGTCATGCATGGAACTTTATTATTATAAACCAAACACATGTCTAGAGATTTGTTAATTTTCTGTCCTTGGTTTTTTATTTTTACGTAGACCATGGTGAATTTCCAAATGCAGGTGGTAAAAGTAATTTGTCAGGTACTACAAACACTAAGGGTTCTTTACTAAGCCAACAGTTTTATCTGCATACAGCTAATGTATCATGAACGTGGCAGCTTATTAACATACTTCAAAATACCTTTTTTTTTTTTTTTCTGAATAAGAACAATGAAAAGAAGGAGCTATGAAATGTGTGAATTCAGTATATTTTCAGTAACATGAACATTATAATTTTTTATATTGCATATCATTAACTTTTTAGTCTTGAATGACAACCAAACCCAACCAGAAACAATTTTGTTGTGTGCTAATTTTAATAATGAAATATGAATATGATTATAATTGCATGCTTTCCATGAGGAAGCATCAATAGTTCTGACTGAATATATTCAGTATATTAGAAAAGCTATTATAAATTATGCATAGTGTAAGTATAATTAAAACATTACCCAAAGGCTTTTTATCATTACTTTCACACTCATCTTTTTTCTTCCAGTCTCTGCCCTTCCCACATAATTTCATATCTACCCACATAACAAGCTATTGATATACTTGGACTTTTGCTAGGATTTCAGTAGCCATTCAGCATTGCCTCCATTCTCAAGACTCTCAACTGAGTACCACAGATGATGTTGGCATGGACATGTAGATAGACATGTGATTCCCAGGGAAGACTGTAGCCAGAACAAGGAGGATCTTAAATCCTGTCTTTGTCTGTGGGTTAAAAGAAGGGTATTTTCTTGTTGTTTTTTTGTGTTCCTAAATAAGGTAGCAAAGACAGCATGCTTTGAAACGTATGTGATAGCTCAGTCATTCTGAACAGTGGTTCCAGTGCCACATGGATGTGGAGTCTCAATCTGTGGAGATGTGAATGCACCACAGTGTGCTTTGTGAGGCTCCTGTTGTGGTACACAAAAACCAGCAAAGATCCTGGCAGCAAAGGGGAGAGTTGGATAAGTTTGGTTCCCCCTGCTTTGCTCATCCAGAATCTTAAGGCTCAACACAGGAGCTGCTGGGTGAAAGTCCATGGCCTGTACTATGCAGATGCTCAGTGCAGCTCATAGAATGGCCTTTTAAATGAGCAAAGAAAAGACTTTTATTCCTCGATACATAGACAGATAAAAGGCATTTGTACATAGGGGTAAGACGTACATCCATCCTTTAAGAATTTATTACTCCCACACCTTGTGAACTTCTGCTTGCTATATTAAAAATGATATTTAACTTTATCTTACACAGTGGAACGGAAAGTAAATGGAAATGAGGGAGCCCTTTCTATGTATCTGATCCAATAGGACTTACCCTTTTTACCTGCTGCAGTGCTCAGATCCTGCCCTCCTGGTCACCAACACCTATGACTGAGAATAGGAAAACACAGCCTGGTCTTTAGAAATCAGTGCATATTACACCAAGGACACCATCACAGGGAGGCTCACCATGGTGTGCCAAGTAAGATCGTGAAAGAGAATAGCCAATATCAGGAAGATGATAATTCTGCATACAGTTCTGTCCACAGACAACCAAACTTAAAAAGGGAAATCTGTTGCATCTTTGAAAGGGAACCATCACATATCTTTGTGCCCATAAGAGGAACATAATTAGGATCTATCATTATGGGACAAATGTCTCTTTCAGGATTGCTTTTAGAGTAAATCATGACCCTACTGGTTTTACCCAGAGCCTCAGATTCGTGCTATGAAAACAATTTAAAAAATTATCAGCAACATTTTGAAAGTGTGACTTAGTCTTTCAAACATTTCATTTTTACTCAGTTTCCTTTCCATGTGATTTTAAAAAGCACATAAATAAAGTGGTCTGAGTGGAATATTAAAAAAAAATAAAATTCTTACTCAGGGAAAGGGATTCCACCTTTTGCTTATTTTTGATAAGTGATGGAATCAGTGTCATGCATAGATCAAAGTGAGAATTTAGTTGTTCTTAAAAATAATAATAAAACCCAATCAACTAACCAACTAACAAACCAGCCAAAAAACAAATGTAACCAATGAATCAAAAACCAAAACAAACAAAACAAACCAAAACCTGAACCTCGTATTTAAAAATAGACTATTTTTTCATGATCTATTTTCCTAACCTTTGGGAAATACACATTCATTTGCATAAAAATGCATTTTAAAAGATAAATAGTGAAGATATTATTCCAATATAAATCAAATTATATAAATAATACAGCTTAAAACCCCTGTACATCTAAGAAGTTCAGGACAATTGCAGTTTTTCTATCCAAGTCTTCGGTAATAAGCTGAGTAACAATGCCTAATGTCCATAAAGACAATATTTCATGTGCTATTTGACGTGACTGATTTAATATTGCCTACAGATTAGCAAAGATGTCTACTTCTCCCAGTGTTTTCCTGTAATTACAAATGCCTTTGCATTTTTTCCACAATATTTTTTTTCAGTATTTAAGCAAAGAAATGGAAAATAGTGATCTAAAGCCAAATGGATTATTTATGCATCAGCCAGTCATTCATTTAGCCAAGCCAGCATGTGCCCCCAACAGAAGCAGTCCCTTATGCGTGCTGTCAGCTCTCACTGATGCTCTCTTATGGCTGTCAGAGCTAGTCCATGTGTGCTGAAACTTAAACATGTGCATCTGTGGATGGCCAGAAATGCTCCAGATGTGGAAGTGTTCACTACTGCCACATAATTTCAGATACTTGGGTTGACACCTGTGCTTTGATATAATTTGTCAGAAAGATTGTAGAACAGTGACAATAACTGCCGGAGGATTTCTGAATATGTCTTACCCTACCATCCTGCAAAGAACCACATAAATGAGGGACCTGAGCCTGTAGATAGTGCTGCCAAAATGAAAGAAAATTTACACATAAACTTTAGGTGTTTTGCAGAATTAGGTACGGGAAGTTGTTTCTGATTTCCATCTTTTTTTCAGTTAATTTCCTTCCTTCCTTCCTTCCTTCCTTCCTTCCTTCCTTCCTTCCTTCCTTCCTTCCTTCCTTCCTTCCTTCC
>WTSP01020761.1:687-30657 GCA_025331215.1 Actenoides lindsayi | reverse complement strand
CCTTCCTTCCTTCCTTCCTTCCTTCCTTCCTTCCTTCCTTCCTTCCTTCCTTCCTTCCTTCCTTCCTTCCCATCCATTCCATCCCTCTTATTCATTCTATTCCTCCCATCCATTCATCAGTGTGTATTCTTGGAGAACACTGAGTAAATATCAAGTACCATAAAATTTATGAGGAGTAATCAGTAATGAGAACATCTTGTAGTCTAAGAAAAAACAGAGAACTTTGAAGCATGACATTGTAGCAGGGCTGCAGAGTAACTTAGCTGCTCATAGATCATGTCTCTGATCTATAGTATTACATCATAGAAATGGAAGACGATCTGGGACTACAAGCACTCTAGCTCTCTCCTTGCCATTCCTGGAAATATTGTAAATACTATAAAAATAGTATAAACAAATAATTAAATAAAAATAATTAAATTTAAACATTAAAAATATATATAAATAAAAATTTTAGATTGAATTCAGAGATTTCTTTGCCAGGTTGTTCTATGATGAAAATTCATCCAGCCTGGACTTGGGTTAAAGAGAATCCTCTCAACCCCAAACTAAAATGAGATACTAAGATTAACTAATAGATCTTTAAGAACACATACTGAATTCAAATTAAGTTTTCCCCTTCTTTCTTCTTGTTTTGGAAATGTCATAGGTCTATGCAATTTGTTGGAAAACAGTAATTAGGATGGGAAAACCAAGGCACAGCAAGTTACCCAACCAGCACCAAGGTCACATGGGATTGGGTGAAAGAATAAAGCAAACCAAACAAAAAAGAAATACAGATCTCATCTCCCCATCCTCTGCTGTAGCCACTAGAATATGATCCCATGCCCTAAATGTCCTCTCATGTGTATGCACTCTACTGCAAAGGGCATTTAAACTTTAATTCTCCTCTGGCTATCTTCAACAGCCTTTTAAAATATTTTTTAAATGTTTATCCACCCTTAGGTCTGTTTGAAATTATTTTGTGCCTTTTGAGAAGTCTTATTTGCATAGGAAGATTTGATAGCAGGAGGGACCTTCAGAACAAAAGAGGTGCTCAAAACGCTGGCATGTCCTTTGCTGCAATTCGTGCAGTGGTACTGTGTAGAAGAGTATTTGTAATGCAACCTTTCCTATTAGCAACTGACCTTTCTTCCTGATCAGACCCTGTGCTTTTTAGCTTTTATATGAAGTGTGGAAAAGAAAAGAAGAATCCTTGAATGTCTTTTCAAGCAGAGAATTGGAAACTAGCAAAGGACTCTGTGATGATGATGAAAATCTAAAAATACGTAATGTCAAAGAAAGGTGGCATACTATAAAGTAGATTTCAGGAGAAAATCCAGTGTGAGAAGAGTAGAAAAATGGTAAAGAGTCAAGAAAAATGAAAAGTTTGGTAAAGAAAATAAAGAGAAGGTGCCACATCTATGAAAAATGATATGAAGAAGTTCAGGTATAGAAAGTAACTGAATTAAACTAAGATTTTACAATGAAAGGCACTTTTCCTTGGCCAGAAAACTGCTCATAATTTATTACAAGATTATTCAGTGCAGGTGTGATTCTTATCATGCATCTCACCTGTGTCTCTGAAGGTTTGCCCCAGCAGGAATGGGATGCTGAGACTAAAGATTTCAGCTAAATATTCCACCACGGTTTCAGTCAAGAAATCTGCCTTATAGCCTGTATGATGCCCACACAATTTAATCAAGATTCATTGCAGTTCAGCATTCTGTCCTTTGGGGAAAAAAGAACCCCAACAGTTCAAGAAGCTTGGCATAACAGCAAAGGTGTGATATAGCAATATCTTATAGTACAACCTCTTTGCAGTGATTTGTGTGAATTAAGTCTAATCTAGCAGACTGTCTCAAAACCTGCCAGCTGCCCTGCTTGTGAAATGTAAGATTTACCACAGTGTCAGAAATAACATTTGTCAACTCATTTATCCACTCATGGAGTAGGGCCAGCATCAAATACTACAGAATAAGATGAAATAGTTCTCACAGGAGACAGCTATATGATAATCTACCTGAGTAATGCACTTATCCTAAATCTTAATAGTACTGTTTGTCTTGATCTTTTGTATCATGAGGAATCGTCTGCCTTTCTTCATCTTAGATGTTTCCTTTACCTTAGCTCTTCTGTGTCTTATTATTTTTAAGCATATACACTCCCTCCTTAACTCTGGCTATATACTTTTTCTTGAACACTTCCCATAGAAACATGTTGCAAGTTGAAATAGTGTATTGTGGGAGGAAAAAAAGAGAAATCATAGAATGATAAAATGGATTTAGTTTGAAGGGACCTTAAAAATCATCTAGTTCCAATCCCCCTGCCATGGACAGGGACACCTTTCACTAGCCCAGGCTGCTCAAAGCCCCATCCAACCTGACCCTGAACACTGCCAGGGAGAGGGCATCCACTCCTTCTCTGGGTAACATACTCCAATGTCTCACCTCCCTCACAGTAAAGAATTTCTTCCTAATCTAAACCTACCCTCTTTCAGATTGAAACCATTATCTTTATGCTATCACTACAGTCCCTGATAAAGAGTCCTTCCCCATATTTCCCGTAGACCCCCTTTAAGTACTGGACGGCCGCTATAAGGTCTCCTCAGAGCCTTCTCTTCTCCAGGCTGAACAGCCCCATACAACAAATAATTCTATTGGCTTTTGCCCCAACATCTTTAAAAAGAGATATTTGAGAATCTTCTGTTGACTTCCAAAACATCACCTTTCCTCACAATGTGAAAGATGCTGCTGTGGTTTACTGTTACATGGAATGTCTTATACCCATGGCTGGCCTCTGATAAAGGTGAGTGGAAGCATGACTCCAAGTTGTGTCTAACCTGACGAGATATTTTTCTTAAAGACTACTGAAATTTAAGGTAACAGCTAAACCTCACAGCTTAGAAACTACATTCATGTAAAGACTTGTACCTGAGGCTCCAAGCCAAATCCAGCTTTCTATACAAACTGAAGAGAGCCTGTTTTACTAGGGGTTTAATATCTGACTGGTGAAGGTGGAAGGAGAGCTGGGAAGAGTAATGCAACAGATAAACATTATGATTTGAGAGATATCTGGCAAAATACCTTTCTTGCATCACAGATGACCTTTTATTTTATCATGTGGCTGTCATTTTTAACATTTTAGGGCAGGGTTTTATTGGAGCCGGAGTAAGTGGACGAAAAAATAAAAATGTGAATGTGGATGTTAAAGGCTGAGTGAAGGAAAAGGGAATGGGGTAAGCAATTTCACATTGCTCTTAAATGGGAAGAAAGTCAGATGGCAGACAGAAAGCAATGTCCACTGCTGAGGTGAGGGTGGCATTGGTGAGACACTGGAGTCCTTCACTCTCCTGTGGCTGCTGGCTTATGCCTTTGACCATTATGTTCCCAATTTACTTGACTGGGACTAAGAGATCACACTCTTTCCCACAAATTCTTGTTTTTCTCATCCTGGAAGCAGGTGGGGTTACATACAAGGAGAAAGGGGAGTAAATAACCCTGCTTGGATCATGATTCCTCTTTCACCTCTGTAGTCTGATTAGTTTTTCTGTGCCAGCTCTGTCATGTATGTGATGCTACAGGAAGTACTTTTATCAATGTAAATTTTACATCTTTTCCCCAAGGATAATAATGACCCTCTAATTTTAACATTAATCTCTCTCCAACAATGTGAACAAAATAGTTGCATGATGGAGACTTTTTTTAATCTCCTCACCGTGGCTTGCTGCCACAAGCTCCTCTGCAATGACAGCTGATCTCTGATTCTCTCTCCCAAATGACTGCAGGCTCGTAAAAGAAAACACTGGTTTTTATTTTCCCCAAGGAAAAGACAAAGGTTGGCCCATGCGTTTAAAGGTACAGAGTTACCAATTAAAAGTAATTTTTTTTTTTAATGAAGAAAATAGGCCTAATTCTTCTCTAAAACACATCAGTGCAATTCCTTAATTTCAGTGGTTTCATGCAAGGGTAACAGTGCTGAAAATAAGACTCAGTATATTTAACTTGGTGTAACAGCACACATGGGAATTATTTAAGCACAGGCTGATGATATGACTAATGTTCCATCCTGACAGCCTGCTCTGGTGCCTCTCTCAACTTTGCTTCCAGTCTTAGAATTTGTGAAGCACAACAGTATGCAAAGAAATGAAGAGATCCTGAAAATAGACTTAATCTCTGGGGCAGATCTCTACACCTTTCTGTGCCTCTGTTAACTTTCTGTCCCTTTGCCTGTTACAACAGCAGCTGTTAATTTGTTTGTTTGTTTTGACTGCAAAAGTTAAAATTTTGGAAAAATTGCAGCGCTCTGAAATGACAGAATCATAAAATCATTTAGGTTAGAAAAGACCTTTAAAATCATCAAGTCCAACTGTCAACCCAGCACTGCCAAATACACCAGTTTGGAAACACTTCCATGGTATTTCACAGGTAGTATACCTTTGATATATGCATATCTCCTTTCTGTACATTAGCAGGTTTTTTAATGACTTGACTGATAGGTCATATGAGCTGTATTAGAAAACAAGACAGCATATTCTGGGTACTCTC
This sequence comes from Actenoides lindsayi, assembly GCA_025331215.1. NCBI lineage: Eukaryota > Metazoa > Chordata > Aves > Coraciiformes > Alcedinidae > Actenoides > Actenoides lindsayi. The sequence continues at coordinate 26,131 of WTSP01020761.1, read as the reverse complement.
AGCTTCAGTGAACCATGGGAGATGAGGTTTGGCAGTAAATGTGTGATGATGCAACTGGATTATAGTTACCATGAGGTACTCTGGCAAAATTTTGAAATTGAGGGTTTTCGATTATTGCGCCTTTGAGCATTTTTTGTGCTTCAGTGTTGAAGTTGCATTGGAAAATAGGTATCACTTACCCCCAATAAAAGTTTGTGGAAAATCCAATTTTCCATCCACTCTTCTGACCAAACAGCTTAAATGCAACACTTTCAGCCAGCGCTCCTTCCTATGCCTTTTCACAGTGACTAGATCTCCAGTCTCAGACACTGCTCTATAAATAACCACACATAAAAAAGATACGGAAATGCACTGTAAAATCTGGAGGCAGCCAGGCTTACCACTGATTCTCTGTGGATAGAGGGGTCCAGCTGCCTTGTCTGTGTGTAAACCCTAATCTCGAAACAGTGAATTTGCAAATGCAGTTGTATTTAAGTCTCAAAATGTCTGTTTTACAGAAGAGGCTGGGACTTTGAAGCTCATTTCCACATCACCAGGTTGGTGGATTATTTTTTCATAAGTCAGGAGGAACCAAGCAGTTATGTAAAACCTTTTGAATGCTTGTTTTGTATACCAAATCATTTTAGGTACCAAAAGAGCCTGTCCATCCAGGTGATCCATATTCCCTAAAGTTAGGGGAAAAATCATGGACACAGATCTCATCAGGAGCCCCTCTGAAAACTTCTGCCTCCCAGGGCTAGTCAGGTCAGGGCACATATCACATGCTCATTTAGTGACCACCAAATTTTCCTTTCACCATCCTATTGTGTCTGTGTTTCATCCCCATTTCTCAGCACTTTTTGCCCTTCCTAGAAATCATCTTAAATTACCAATAATAAAATAAAATCTTCTTCGGACAATGTGCAGAAAGCCTCACCAGCTCATAGAGACACTTTGCTGTTCACAGGAACAGAGGAGTTCAGTACATGTGTCTCTAAGTTCAAAACTCATAGTAATCCGCAATAATAAAATATAAAAGTAAAATTTATTATTTCATCAATCATTTAAATGCCATGATCTATTGCTTTAATAAAGAAAAGAAGAAACCAAAAGGCTTTATATTTGGAGCAGTATCAAATGAGAGCTTTCTTCCTCTCTTTGAAATTAAGGGGTTTTTTTCTTTTTTTGAAAGAACAGCCACTGTGTTTCTGTGTCATGCTGTCGTTTGCATGAATGACTCTGAACTTTAGGAAACTGAAATGTCTGTAAGTTAAGGATCAGCTGCTATGACGAGACTAATGATTTCATTAATAGTACAAGCTCTGCAAGGTCATGCCTGTGGCTCTGAAATCATGGAAAGATTTCCAAGAAAGATGGACAAGTATAGGGTTGAAGCCACAGGCAGCCAGTGTACATGTTGAAGCAGGTGGATACTCTGGTGAGGACTATATCTAATTCCAGTGCCAACTACCTGCCCTGACAGGAGGTTCAGTGTGTGGATGAGGGGACAGGCACCTATCCCAGGAGAGTGTCTGTCGAGGTATTGTTGGTTAAAAGGTGAGGTACCAATGGGATGAATTCGAGTATATGCAATGTTGCTTCTTATTTTTGTATTTTAAAAAAATTAAATCCTTCTTAGTGCTTATTACTTGGTTTTCTTTGTTAGGCTTCCTACTTGATGAACTTAATAGGGTGGGTTGTTAAAAAGATCCCACTGCTGGTTCTTTTCACAGAATAGAAGTTTTCTCTGCACCATTATCTTGTCACTCCTTGGCTCTGTCAGGGTGTACTCCTAGGCAGAGCTGTTTTGCCAGGACAGTCATTAAAGAAACCCGTAAGACAAATAAGAGCTTTTCTTCATAAAATACTGGTATTTGGGATACACTGGGGGAGGGAGGCTGCACAATTGTGTGAAGTCAATCATGGTTCTAATTTTTTCTTTGAAATTCTAGAGACACACATCAAATATTGCATAGTCTACAATAAAAGCTAAAGATCTGGTGGTGAAGAAAGATAAAGGTAACATTCATGGACATCTGTGCTTGCTTACCTGTTATGCAATGTGTTAGATGATCAACATGAAAGTATAGCTAAGAATAGAAAGAGGATTGCTTTTATTATTTGGAATCTGGTAACCTCTTAACTCCCACAGTTGTGCCAGTTAGAAGCTCAGATGAAAATTGTCTGCAGATTTTGACAGATATTAGTCTTAGCCTCTACTTTGTCTGGATGAGGAACACACAGAAGGTCAAAACAAGCTTTGTTTGCATGTGGTTGCCCAACATGTATTTGGCAGGATACTTATTCTCTGCCCACTTATCCAAGGTGAGATCCTTCTCAACAGGAAGAAAGTCTTCACTTGGTTTCACTGCAAATATCACAGGACACTGGAGAGGGTCCTACTGCAGCTGACACCAGCTGGTCTGACTAAGTTCATGGCAACAGTGTCCTCCACAGATGCTTCTCAGCTCATGCCATGCCAAGAGCCTCTGTGCACCTGATGGTTTGCTATCAGTTGAGTCACAGTGCTGGGAAACTTCATAGCGGTTGTCTGTAACTTGTAATTGTACATATGCAGGACTCATGAAATAAATTTTCTTTTTTCGCTGTAGTCCCTTTGGTCTGGACCTGCAGGTCCTGGCATTCCAGATCCTTGAAATTCCATTTGCAGAAATTGTGACACTTCTTTATCGTTTCATTTATCATCCTTTAGCATCTATCATTTAGCATCTTTATCATTTCATAGGCAATTCTACCTCTTGCTGACTTCACAACACTGTCAGCCATTTTCTGCACAGTATTTTATTATATCAAGAGGAAGCTCAGTATGTACTGATACCGTTACAGTAAAGCCATGAATCCAGCAGAAATTCTGAGTTCTTGGCCATGAAAGCATCTGAAGGAGAATCAGCATAAAAGCTTGGCATTTGGGGACCTGCCTGGCAATGCAGCATTTCTATCTGATACTTTATTCAGTTGTATTAACCCTGCCATATTCATCAAGGATGACGAAGCACATAGGAACTGTCTGAGTGACCAGAAATGTGTAAGAGCTAACAAAACATTGAAAAAAAACCCAAATTACAAAAAGGTCCATGTGTCATCCATTCTAATCTTGTCACTGTGGTTCTTACTGCCAATAAATCATGTAATCTTTTGGGTGGTCATATTTTCCATAGAGATCTAAATGATGTTCCTCTCTTGCAAGAAACAAACTGGCCTCAGAAAAAGTATTAGAATGTTCAGCTTTAATATCCTTTTGTCCATTTAGGATGCACTCACTGTAGTGACAGTCCCTGCAGCACCACAGTGCCCGTTAACAACCTTGTCTTTCTTGTAGGCTCTCTGCAGCAACAGTCATAGTTATGGTCTGTTTCTAGTCTAGTGTTTAGAACATAGCACAGATGGTTATACATATGCTGTTAAATGTATCCTCTCTGGGTAATAATCCCTGGCTGCCAGGTCAAGGACTACAGAGTGGTTGCAGGTCACATTTTGGGACTGTCCTCTCTACAGTGAACTTGCTGTATATTTGTTCCATAATTCTTGGAACAAGTCCATCGGTCCCCATGGTCCTAAGACACAATTTTCACTTATGCATTTTTGCAGTTCGAAGTATCAAAACCAATGTGGTATCTGTGCTGTATCCCATGAGAATGGTATATATAGAGGATAAAACCAAAGCTAGTCTGTTTGGGTTTTTTTGACCTGGAATGTGGCATGATAATATGTAGTGATGCTGGAGGATGGGAAACCCACTGGAATACTGTTAGAGGACTATATGTTCAGTGACACAAATCCCAATCTTATTATCATTAAGAGAAGTTTCTTTCAAGAATGCCACACCACACAAGTGTTTTGTTTCAGGGAGATTTTGTTGGTTCACTCTAAAGGAGATCCTACCTTCAGTTACTGTGTTGATGCTCAAAGAAACAGGACTTGGTATTGAACTTGATAGGTAATTCAACAAAAATCCTTCAAAATCCTTGGCAATAGTTGACCCCATCACTAAGCACATTGCCAGTGGAGAACTTGCACAGCCTGAGGTCAAGCATTTCCTTCGTTGTCTGGCTTGTATGTCAAAGGGAATAACCTGAACTGGGGAAACAAAGGAAACATCCATGGTACTTGCCTGCAGCTTGGACAAAAGTGATTATCCCAAGCCATGGCCTTGATGTCACATCAAGAACAAGGTTTGAACCAAAAGTATAATACCTAAGGAAATCCTGTAGAACGTGGTCTTAGGCATATAAGCTTCAATGTGAAGGGATAAAGTTCAAAAAGTCTTGACTGAAGCCCTTTTTTGAAGAGAAATCTCAAATATGGACTTCTAACTCTGTATTTTAAACAATTCCAACAACATCTGAGGACAGGGACTCTTAGGGAAAAAGAGCAGAGAGAGATTAAGAAAGCAGTGGTGTAGACAGACACTGAAATACATATCAACAAGCAGAACAATCATATCCTGGCTCAGGGCTCACACATTGTGGCACGGGTGTTCTGATCTGCAACCAGCAGTCATACAGGCAGTTTAGCGTATCATCCAACCATCACCAAAGTGTGCGACATCTCCTCTAGGAGTTTTAAACTACTGGCTAATCAACCATTAAAAAATATGTTCTAAATTTCCAGTTTCAGTTTGTGTGGTTGAAGCTTGTAGTCATTAATTCTTGTTATGCTTTTCTCCACTAGATGAAAGAGCTCTATTTTCTCCTCATTAACACAAACATTTTTCAATCAATTAATCTCTCAGTCATCTTATGATAAGCAGATCAGATCCAGTTCTTCAGGTCTCCCACGGGAAGGCATGTACTCCAGCCCTCTTAATTATTTTTGTAACAACTTTTTGTATCTGTTCCAGTTTTCCTCAGCCTAGCGACCACATGCGAAAATATATCTCTCTCATTTGTCGGTGACAAATAAGAAAGTAAATAAATAAATAAATACATAAATAAAAGATCTTTATGTTCTCCCATCACTAGCTGGTTCAAAATCCTACTAATGTATATTATTGGTGGCATCCAATTTGAAGTTCCCACTGAGTAACTTCTGCATCACAATGCCTAAATGATTGTCAGAATCAGTGACTTCTTGGGTTGGAATCCTACCGTTGTATGCTCTGGCTTTTGTTGTTCTTCCTAGGCTGGCATTTGGATATAGTGAGATTTCCTTTTGTCTGTTTGTGTGGGTACAGATAAGCCAGGGATATAAATTACTCTATATGACAGCCTCAGCCTCACTGTTATATATCAGTAAGGCAAGCTTCAGGGCACCTGCAAAATATACTGTCATTTAAAAAGAGACAGTTAACAACAGTAAGAGGAATTACACAGGAGTGAGAGAGAAGGGCAAGGCAACATATCTTTCCCCCTTTCTGATTCATTAGAGTGTGTGCATCTACGCGTGACTGAGAGCTGTGGAAACATGGCAGTCATCCCAGGTTTCTCCATTGTTGTCCCCATAATAATAGCGACCTCCCTTCTGGAAGTGTTCTTGTGCCTCTTTCTCCCTCTCCACATATTTACCATGTCTTGCAAAAGTTCAGTTATTAGCAAGGAAATAAGGCACTGCATTGGTCAAAGTCAATAAATCAGTGTGGTTCACAGGAAAACGAAAAAAAAAAATCCATGGATTAAGCTAGGATTCCTTAATGTATAATAGGAATAGAAAATCTTGTACAGATTCATGTCTTGTAATGAAAGAAGAAGGAATTCATTAGAAAGGTTATCAGGCACCACTGGGATGCACACTTTTCAAAACATATGAGTTAGAACAATGGCTTTATTTGATCCCATGCAAAATCAAAAAACAAATAAATAAGTATAAAGCAAAGGTAACTAATCTCATTGTTCTTAATTTTTCTGAGAAAAATCCTGGAGTTTTATGCTTCTCATGCTGTCACAAATATATTCTAATGGCATTTTAGGTTTTACTGCAGTGCAGCATGAATTCTGCCTACGTTTGTTCAGCAATAAATACAAAACAGGCCAGACCTGCAGTAAAAATGCTCCCAAAAACATTTCACTCTTGTATTTACAGTAGATTTTCATTCAAAGCAAGCAAGCTCACAAGACTGAATCTAATTTTCTCACATTACTTGGAGATCATAATGCTCCAGTGTCCCCATTTTGAGGAAAACAAATTTGAAAGATTTTCTAGAACAGATCAACCCCAGTATTTAAAAGGTGCAATTGAATAATGGAATAGATAAGCCAGTTCAGCTGCAAACAAATATTCAATAAGCATATATAAGTTATAGTCAGAGGGTAGACTCACACAAGTGCATTGACAAATACAAATTGTTTTCTACGTAGACCAAAGTTTGCTGACATAGATTTATGGTAGATTTTAAATGTTTCTGTAGGGCTCTTTGCTTTCAAGGGAGAGATAAGAAATAGAGAAATGAAATCTCTTTATCACTTCTGTTTTCTCTCTGCATTCACTTCCAAACTTTTTCTTTACTTCAGGCTAGTAGCTACCTGTGTCACTGACATCAACTCCAGCTTGTCCCAGAGTACTAAGAGCAGAATAATTCTGCCTGTAAGACCTCCTACCCTCATGAGGCTGAAGCAGGTAGTACAATGCCAATGATTAGCCTTGGCTATGTAATATCCTTAAAAAAGGGTTGTGATCTTAACAGTTCGGGTTTTTTTCCACTTGTACTAGCTGGCACAATACAAGTTGTCTTCCTTGAAAACATTGGCTCTCCTATATCCACATTTAGATGAAAGAACAGCACAATCAATAATTACCCTCCAGTTGAATTTGCTCCATCATTTGAACGTCTGATTGTTGCCAGGTTTTCATCCATGTTTCATGAGAGAATTGCTCTTTGTTACACATTCCAAAAAAAAAAAAAAAAGCTATAAGATGCTTTTGAAATTTGGAGCTGACTGAAGGTTCTAATAATGGTTGAAAAGCTGCTTACAAGACATGCTTTGTGTGAACCACAGAACTTGTGCAGAATTTTGTAAATTGGATAGCAATCTCCTTGAAAATCTGTCTAGTTAGATATAATATTGTCTGTTAGGATTCTCTTTAATTTTCCCCAAAGTTTTCTACTCACAGTGTTTTGTTGTTATTAGTTGAATTTTGTTTGTTTGCATCTAGAAGACACAGAAAGGAAATAAAAAGAAGCAGGAGGAATGCTAACTCCTGTTTCTAGTTCGCGTTTCCTGTTGTATTTGTTGTATTTATGAAATAACACAAGCTATTTACTTGCATTTTTGTAGCACGTTGAGAAGAGAAATTATTGTTTCCTGGTTCAGAGCTTGAAATAGAGCTAAAAGTTATCTCTGCATTAAATCCTTGGTTTTGTGCCACACTTCCTGTGTGACTCTGGAAAGCTGCTATAGGATGTAGTAGAGGAATGGGTAATGACAGATTGACTTCCATCAATATCAGAGAGGCCAACCTCCATCTTCCTGGAAAGCATGCTGCAGGGGAACCCAGCTGAGGTCCTTGACTTCTGCAGAGTTTATTGGGCGAATGATGATGATCTTGTAAAGGAGCCATGAAGAAACAGTCTGTAGATAAAGAAAAGTTTTCATTTCTCAGATCAGGAGAATCAAATTAGGAAAGTCTACCTAGTTCTATTAGGAAATATTGCTCACTTTCTGTGTGAGTGAAACACAGGATGCTTTTTGGTTCTAGATCAGTCAGACCATGTTCAAGTCACAAGCTGTCCAGAAATAGCATTAGCCTCCAGCAAATAACAATTGACACTGCAGAATAAATACCCATAGATAAACGTGCATCCCTACACCTGTCAGGTGCTGTAAGGCCCTTGAAACAATACTACTTCCTACAGTATTACTAATGATAATACCAATGCTCTAACTTCTAGACTGAGTTCTCACCATGTTGGACACCATCCGTTTTATTAGTGGTTGCTCAGAAATTTCTTGCTGATTCCAGTTTGCTCATCTGTCTACTTCCTTCCTAAGTACTGTATCATAGTGTTTGACCATGACATCAGCAGAAGACTGGAGAGCTGATTCAAGATCATTCTGAGTTTTCACTTGGGTCATAATGATTGTACCAACATAAACACCCTTCAAATTCAAGACAGATCATCCTTGTGTTATAAGTTTGGACAGTATCAAAATGAAACAAAAATAGTAATACCTGTTATAGAAAGGTAGTCATGTCTGCAAGCGTGTGAGAGATTGTGGATAGTCTCTGCCATTTCAAAAAATGTTTTTTTTCTCTTCATGAGAGAACACTTTCTGTTCTATACAATGGAGTGTATTGTGCCCTTCCTGTTCATCATCCAGAAAGTCTAAGTTTAATTCACCCAAACTGAAATTCAGGTAAGGTTTGAAGGGAATTATTTTGGGGCATCTTGTCATCATCCATTTTTTCTCATAAACTTTGTGGAATTTTTCCAAATAAGAGAGTGCTTGCAGCAAGTAACTGATTCCTAGGGAGTCTGAAAGAAGGATTAACAGTCAGGTGAAAAAAAACCTCAGTGAAAATCATCTCATTGTCTCCTCAGATATGCTTGTGTGCTTAACTATTTCCTGCCTAGTACCTACCTTCATGGTTAGTCTTCTCATCAGCAGAAAGGAAAAAGCATGGAAGAGGATTCCCATAAGAACAGAGCAGGAGCACATGTTGCCTTCTCTAGTTTTTGGGTGTCATTGACAATAATAAGAGATTTGTTATAAAGCAGCAAGAGCTTTTCTGCAAAGCTGAAAAAAAAATATAAGGCAGTAAAAAGCAAAGACATAGTCTTAATATTTTTATTAGATTAGATACTTTTGTCTCCGTATGAATAATGAATCAAAACAGAAGCAAGACGTAGGGGAGTCAGCAAGTCCCTTTAGCAACAATGGCAGCAGATACCTCACAAAACTGTAGCCAAGTCAATGAAGTACAACTGTCTTTAATGGACTGTGCTTGTGCAATTTTCTTCAGAACTGAACATAAAGGGAAGAAAGGCTTGAAATTAACTTGAGTAAACTGTAAAAACAGAGGGTGAAAGCCAAGCTTTAAAATGTAAGTGCATAAAGGGGAAACCGCAATCTGGCAAATCTTCTCAACTGGGGTGAAATCCTCCTACTAGTCTCCCTTAGACCCTCATCAGTAACTGGATTGGCCAGATCCCTTACATGCTGCTTACAGAGAGAAAAAAAAATATGCCTAGATCTTTCAAATGTTAAAGGGCAAAGAAGGAGGCTGACAGAGGGCATGACTGCATTTACACAGGTGTGATTCTACTGAAAATAGTCTTCTCCCCATCTTTCCATGTCACTACATGAGTTCATTTCTTTTACCTCCTACTATCATCTCCCTCTTTTAGACCATAAAAGCATAAGAATAGTTATGAGTCTTCCAGCCTGAAACTATTTAATCTGAGGGGATGTCCTGAGGCTGGCATGGTTTTCCACTTAGGAATATGTTACAAACATTTCTTTTAGCCTTTTCCAGTCTCTCACCTTTTGCATGGAGTTCCATAAATCTATTACCTGTAAGTTGAAGAGTTTCTCTCTGTTTCTTTTCAACCTCAGTTATTTTACTTTCATTTGAAATTAAAACCAAATTCTGTTTAACACCCTTCACATCCTGCAGGGCTGGGATGAGAAACAAGTGGTAACTGCTGCTATGAATTCACCCACCACAAACATAGGTGCAAATGCAACAGCAGAAGCTTTTGGGATGGCTGTACTGACAGGAGACATGTGGTGCTTGAGTAACACAGTTCCTTACATGTGTACTGGAGGTGGGGCTGCAAAGAGCCTTTCCCAAGGCTACTCTCTCTACAATGTGCTACCCTTGTCATCTGCTTGCTTACTCTGAAGACAACGTCTCTGTATATATTTTGTTCTGGAGAAGGGTCATATTGATAGAAATTATTCTTTTAAGGACTGATAAACAGGAAAATCTTTAGTTAATAGGCTGAACTAATGTTAAGTAACATGCTGGAAAAATGCTTATAGAATTCCTGCATGAAAAGTTTCTTTCTGTCACAGCCAGTGAGGAAAGCAAGAGTGCAATGGGACAGTCAGTTCTTACAACTTCATAGTTACTTGGTCTGATACAGACTAGCTTGAAGAATGATCATTTTATCTGATACACAGCAGTTGAAGAACGATCATTTTATCTAAATTATTTGCTCCTTAAACTGAAGCAAGAAGTTCTGTGCAGTCTGGAAAGAAGGGTGAAATTTTCACTCAATATATCCAGATTCCTTGAAGACATCAAAATATTGCTTAATTTATCCTGGTGCTATCTTTCACAGTGTGAAACTCTGTGAAAGGAATTTCTGTTAAGGAATTTTAGAAATGAAAAAATGTTGAAAAGAAAGTCAGCAGAACTCAGGCCTTGATCCTGCATCTGTTGAACTTAATAGCAAAACTGTATCCCCATGATAAAAGCTGATTAGTTTTTCTACCAACATCACTGTCTTTCTGATTAGATTTACAGGGAAAGGTGGATTTTTGGGAATCGTCTAAAAAGCCTTGTAACATTTCAAGGCTAGAAGTGGGTGTCTGCTGAGAAAACCTGACCATTAAGATTGATACACACTGAGAAACATTTATCTATGACGAAGTGCAATTAGATAACTGATTACTCAGATGTCAGCCACAACCAGGGGACATTGCAGGGATAAGACTGCCATCATACCAGGCATTCTACTGGCAGTGATGGGCTTCATGAAAAGTAAATGAAGAATCAAAAGGGGAAATAAAGACACCCCAAAGAGACACGGCTTCCTCACAGTCACAGAAAATATTGCTGGCAGCACTGGTCTCCTAATCCTTCCTAATACGTTCTCCACTTTGAATGAATTGACTTTGCATTTGCTTTCAGTTTTTGCCTGCCAGCTTTATTATTAATTTATTAACATTTATCTATTATTGATATGTGTTTATTATTATTGATACTTCTTAATTTTGTTATTGCATTTTCTCTGTGAAAATTTACAGATCAACTTGAATACATGACAAAAAACATTGGTGACTGGAATAGTAAGCCCAAGGAAGTTAATATTAGAAAGCAACTATTAAAAAGGCATTTAACATGAAATCTTAAACTGCTTGAATTATTTATTTGTTACAGAATTTCACTCACATAGCAATTCCTTTGATTAAATTTTTACTTTGCTTGGGTCCACATAGAAATCCCAGTGTTTTTCCTGGAGTAATCCAACACAGCTCAAAGGTCCAATACTGCAATGAGCTGGTCATGATCAACTTATTAAATGGTTTCCTTGCAAGATTATACACATTCCTTTGAGGGGAAAAAAAATAATCTGTTTATTAGTTATAAATTTTTCTGCTGGTTGTGTTCTAGAGGCTCTAAAACACAAGCCATGCTGGTAATTTCATTTTCCCTTCCATACTTTCTTTTGCTTCAGTTATATACCACCTTCAATTTCATTCCTTAAATTCTTGACCCCTGCACCAGTCCCAGGCAATGACAAAGTGGTTTTGTGAAGGTGGAGCTCCCTGAGAGGCTTCTTCCTGACAGTCTACAGAAACAAATGCATCATTATACATATGGCTAAGTGAAGCATGGAAGTGATGTTACAAGCTCCCTGAACAGTCCAGCAAGAGACAAGAAGATACATCCTTCATTTTCAGCATCCTTTTCAAAATATATTTCACGATACTTCCAGGGAGTCCAATACCCAATATGAGAGCGTTTTGTGTGATGGCCATTGGGAGGTGAATCACCATTACCACTTATTTCAGTTCTAATAGATTTATTCTCCACCAGTATGGGCTGAATTGGATACATGGACCACATTTTGTTTCTTGCACTGGTAGTAAGTGTTGTAGGTAAAGTAGATGAGGTGGGAAGCTATCAGGGTTTACTTCTGTGAGAGGTAAATTAATTTTGCCCATTTTGGCAAATTATTTAAGCACCAAAATGTTTTGTATGCATATGTGTTTAGAAGCTGGCAGAACTGAAGCCTACATCCCAATAACATTCTTATTTCTTCCTTTCTGGAGGCAACCTTTTAAACAAGATAAAAGGTTCAATTCAGCCTTAGGCATGTGAACAGATAGCCTTTCTCTCCTTCCTTCTTCTTCCCCAGTGACTTACTTTATTCGTTAAACTAGAATAAAATGCAAACCATAGAGAGTTGTCTACACAACGAAAAGGAGGTGAACAAAGCTAGGAGATTCTTTGAGTAGCCTCAAGCAACCTGTGTTGGGATATCTGAGCAACAGAAAGGCCTTGGCTAGATAGGGCTTCGATCTTTGAAGTTGTGACCCCATGACATTCCTATGCCTCTCAACCACATGCATTTTCTCTTAAATTCTGATATGTACTCCTTTTTCCTCTCTTGCACCTTTTCCTAAAACAAAACCCCACAATTGATTTTGTATAACCACCTCGAGAGCAATCAATAGTTCCTGAAATTTAATGCAGCACTTTGTTAAGCTTGCAAATGGAATAACGATTATGTGGGGCCAAATGCTGGACCCAGGGCTGGTTTGCCCCTTTCAGATATGGGCTGAGAAGGTTTCCCTTGCATGCTAATATGCGGTGTTTTAACAGGGGTCAATAGCTTCAGGCTTCATCTTGATTAGTATTTAAAGGCATGTTGTCAGAAAGTGTTGTCTGGGGCATTTTAACCCTTCAGACAAGTAAGGAAACTAAAACATGTATTTGGTGGACAGATTCCATTATACCTAGCACATCATTCCTGGTCTCTGTGGTACTTTAAAATGCATTTCTTAATATAGTCTAATTTGCATTTAATTCTAGAAAAGAATTACCTTGTTGCCACTGCTCACCCAAATCAGACCACAACTGCCCAGCAGGCTCTATGAGGTAGACTGAGGTGTCATCACCTCTCCTGCTCTTCAGAAGCCTTGCTCAAAAGGCAGCTTACTGCAAAACAGTGTCACCTCTGCAAGGTGCTGCAGGGCCAGTCATGATGATGGGAATCCTGAGGCTGTGGAAGATGTGGGCTGATGGGTAGCTTAAGGAGAGAGCTGCTGGCAAGCCTAAAGATGGCACAGAGGTTGAAACAGAGACTGAATATGAAAAGTAAAAGTGGCAGGTCTTAAGCAAGCTTGCCCATGATTTATACTGAAGGTGTCCCTCATTGTGAAGTATCCAGTCCCTCTTCATGCATATACCATTCTCCTTCCTTGTATGCTCTGTTGAGCAATGAAGTCACTGACCTTTTCATTGTCCTCATGATGCTTCCAAGCATTGAATATAGGTTGTTTTCATCTCCCCAAATGCTGACAGTGCTCTTCTTGTCATTAACCATTCTGGAGCTATATCAGTTTTATAAGTCCACTTCTGGAGGCAAGGAATCAGTGGAAGAAGATAAAAGGTATCAGAAATTGCTCTTAGAGGTTACTGTGAATCAAAATTGAGTAAAACCCTAGACTTCTGAACAGGAAAGAGATCCACACAGGGAATGATCTTCCTAAGGTCAGGTGCAGCCTGATCTGGGCCACTGGACGATGGTTTTCTGACACCTAAAGATTTGTTCTCCAAGATTTATACCGTCTTGGAATTCCTCATTGTCTAATGCTTTAGCTCCAAACACACTGTACACAAGAACAGCTTCTGAAGTTCCCAGGTCCTGCTGGATTTTTCCTGGTTTCTAGCTTCGGATTTATCTCCAAGGAGGCATAAAAGGACAGAGAATAGATTTCTCATCTATTTTAAAGGAGACATTAAGGACAGAAGCAGTAATTAAAATATATTAACCCCATGAAGAGAGAAAAAATGAGAGAATACAGGGTAAAAGTAAAAAATGAGGCTCGAAACATGGTCCAGAGCAGTCATGCAAAGGTGGAAATGAAAAATATTTCCATTATATAAGCCAGAGCTATAACAAATTACCAGGGAATGTACATCCCCAGCAAAGACAAAATTTTTGTTTTATCATGGCATTTTCACCAGGAGGTGGGGCTGTTAAGCACCGAATTTATTCGGTGCTGCACTGAGAAACTGAAGGTATAATGAAAACTCTCTCTTCCTTTACCCTCTGAAACTCGTTGTGAAAATGCAAGTGAAAAGCATGAACTTTCTAGATATTTTAAGCATTGATTTAGTATTCTGATGCAAAAATGGAAATAACTTTAAAATGATTTGGCAATGGTTTAAGTGAATTGCCTCTAGGAGTGAGTTAAGTACCAATAGCTAATTAAAACATACATTAATTTGGGAAACTGGAAAGCTCAGGAGGTTTGCAATTATTACTACTCCCAAGTTTCTATTGAGTCCGTTTCTAGGATAGCTTTGCAATTCAGTTACATGGATTAAGTCACAAAAAGAAATCACAGGACCCTAAAATGTTGCTAATAGAATAATAAAAAAAAAGATAAACACATTTAAGGTCACTTGATTCTAATTCTGACAAGCTGCCACGAAGGATGAAAGCAGCTATTCTAAACTAAAGAGCCTGAGCTGAGGGAAGTGTTTATTTCTGGTATTTCCATGGATCCTGCTTTCACCATGTCTGACAGAGATGTCACAGACCCTTTGGGATAAGAAGTGCAGCCAAAGAAAAGAAATATATAGCACAGCAGGGAAATAGGTGCAGGCCTGAGCCCTTTTCTTATGCCCTAGCCAAGATGCCTCAATGGCAGGTCCACTTGCCTTCCCTTAGTGTCAGCATTGCCATGTAAATGTTGATGACGCATTTCTCCTATTAATAAGATATATGTGATGGGTATCTAATTACTGGGACAGACTTGTGGTTGGGATGATTTAAAGGAATTCTTGCCCCCAGTGTGATGTGTTGCAAGCTCTCACTTAATATGACAGGAAAAGTGTTTATTGCACTGTGCTGATCTGCTTCTGCTCCTTCAGAGAAAGCATTTCTAATGGACATCATCAGAGGTCATCAGTCCTTTCCCTGTCCTCACAAATACTCTGGGTACAGCCCACCTTCAGACAAAGCTAAAGAAAAGACCTGAAGTACATGAAGTGGACCTTAACAAATATCTGCTTAGTCATTTGAAGAATCCTTTCCTGGTCACAGGACTTAGGTGGATCCCCCAACACCTGACACATCAGAGGTGGCCCTAACCCATTCACAATCCAAAGTCAGTCATGAGTTAGCTAGCTCAGAGAAGACCATCAAGATATCCACATTTACCAGAGACAGTACTGTCATCAAGCAAGGGAGTCACAAGTATTTTCCGGCCACTGGTGCTACTGAGTTCAGGAGTAATGACTGATCATTGCATCCTGTGGCAGTCACAGCTTCTTCCAGCTCATCCAAATGCTTCCTCCCACTCACAACACAGCACTTCCCTCTCCTCCAAGATGACTCATGTTGTGTTCACTTCCATCCACAGCACGGTGCCTGCCAGGCACTAGGAATAACCGAAGCCAAATTGTGGCCTTGGGTGTCATGGCAAGTTCTATCTGCAGCATATGGAGGGCAATGATGTCTCAGTTGTTACTTGGTCTCCTCTATGGCTTCATCTGGGTACTGAGCAAGATGGAAACTCATGAACAAGAGGAGGTTTGTGATAGACAGCTGCCTTGTGTTGTGTTCTACCTTTGGAAACATCAAAGATTTCAACCCCAAAAGAGTTTAAAGGCCACTTAGCATGTATTTGAACTCCACGAGCTACAGGCCTTCAACTAGAGTCTGCACCGCTGATCACAACCCTTTAAGCTCTGTTTTTCAACCAGTTCTCAATCCACTTCACTTCCCACTCATCTAACTCATACTTCCTGAACTTACCCACAAAGATGTTATGGTAGACAGTGTCAAAGACTTGCTGAAGTCAAGGTAGACAACATCCAGTGCTCTCCCTGCATCTACCCAGTTATGCCATCATAGAAGGCTATCAGGTTAGGTCCTTAAATAAAAGGGCAAATGTGTCCTTAAATGAAAGTTCCCTACAAAGTTTATGGTGTTATCTTGGAGGGGTGGGGCATGAATTCAAAATATCTCACATAGAGGATGCCTGGTTTAAGTTCTCTAAACACTGATTCATTGTTTAATAGAGAAAATACATAGCCTGTTTCCACTTTCCCTTTTCAGATTGGATTTTTAAATGATTTAACCTTCCTGCAGCCTTTTAAATGACAGTAGTTGTTTAGGTGTATATTTTGATGTTATGCCTTTGGCTAAAACCGGCAGATGACACTAAAGTGCTAGCATTTCACTGACATACAAGAGTATCTTGGAAGACCTTGACCAGAAAAACACAGAGTTAGCTGTTCAGATATATTAAATTCCTATTGTAAAACATGAACATTGGACTTGTAGGACAGCAAAGCCATAAGCTATTCTGAGGAGAAGAGATATTGCTTTGTGATATAAATGCTGCAGTTGGGAGCTTTACTGGGGACTCAGAGAAGCCAGAATTTCATCTTACAGCACTGAACTCTTAAGTTGGAAATCTTGTGTATAGCACTTACTCAACCAACCATTGTGTGCTTTCTGCTTCTGGACTGAAACAGAGCAAAAAAAAACCCCTGAACCTATGCATTCCTTCATTATCACTAGTCACACGCTTTCTCTCTTTTTTTTTTTTTTTCATTTTCTTTTGGCTCATGGTCGAAATACGAACACTCAATATGTCCAGAGCCTATTTTAGTTCATAAATCTCCTTTTTTTTTTTTTTTTTTTTTTTCCCTTAGCTAGCAGTAACTTTCTACTCCTGAAACTTTACCTCTGGCTGAAATTTCACACTCATTTAATATTAAAATCTGACAAACTGGAAACATTAAAGCTGAATTATTGAGTAGTTTGAGGCTACAATTTAATCTACTATAAAGCAGACTCATTCTAGTAGGGAATGTCTTGCGGTAGTTTTACTGTCTGTGCTTAATATACTTTTCTGTTTCTTAAAAGTTACTTGCAGCTTAAATAATTAACCACAGTTTATGCCTGACATTACAATATTCTTCTTTGCATACGGATATGGCTGAACTGATTTGATTGTGAGATCCTCTAGGCAAAACTGCTATTTCTTCTGTCTTACACATGACTGAGAGAATTAACAGGTAAAAACGATAATACAGTGAAATTCATTCAGATAAGAGAAGGGGTATGAGCTAAAAAAAAGTATTTGCATCCTGATTCTGATTTTGTTCCATAATTTTTTATGGTGGAAATAGAGGAAGAAAACACATGAATTGTCACATCAATAATCTTCATATGCAAATATTCATAACCTTTGTTCAACACAGAATTTGACCACATCAGTGAGAAGTTACGATATTGTAACTTCTAGAACCTTTCTCTTCCTAATGAAATGTGATGGTAAAGGTCCATAAATTCCCAGATCTGGTGGTCATGTATCATTTCCTGCAAGGGTCTTTCATGCACTGGCATTTCCAAACATAATCATGAATCTGGGGAGGTGCAAGGTTTGATCAGGATGTTGTTGTCTTTCTTGTGCCAAGAAGCACAGTTCTCTTTCAAGCAAATTCTGTCCCCAGCTTGATGTTGACTGTAATGTCAGCGCTCATGAAAAGGCAAAGAAACAGCCTGGCTATAATGAGTTATGTTTTGTGCAGAAAGTGCGAATGGAAAGGTGGCAACCTTAGCCAAAAGAAAATAAAAGGACAAAGAGGATAGCAGATTTATTTTGAACATTCTGACAGGCTACCAGTAAGGAAGAAAAAAATGATGGACACTATAAAAGTAGCAGAAAATGTGCTTGTGACTAGAAGTCAAAGATCTGTTTGTTTTTCTTGTGCCAGACTGTTCCTGCGGTACCGCATACTTTTATGATGATCATTTATTATTTCAAAAGTTCTGTAAGTGTTCCCAATATGGGAAACAGCATAATGCAGTGAAACCTGGCAAAAAGACACAGTCAGATCTTGATCCCAGTTTCTCAAATTTCAAATGATCTCAGACTAGAGATTTCATCTGCAGCTCCTCTCTGAAGACAGTACATCTCTGTTCATACCATCAATCTATTTCCTGGTTGTTCCTGTAGCATAAGCTTTTTGAAGTGATAGTTTGCTTTAAAATCTTAATCTAAGCTGCAACACAATTCAGAGGTGTTTCTGTTCCATTGGGATACATAACAACTACTGAACCCATAATGGTGAAATAAATCACCAATAAAATTAATGTGAATGCTCCCTTTAGCTTGAATGATTTCACTGATTATTTTGAAAATCAGCTACACATGGATCTTTAATCTCTAACTTTTCAGCATTTTCATATAACTGGAAATTCTTTTGTTTCTTGTGAAACATATTTGAAAATATCTCTCTAAAGAGAGGCAGAGAAATTTTGGGCTTGTTTAACCATGAAAAGTCTATATCAGAAACTGTCCGGATCTGAAACATTCATTGAAACAGAGCTTGCATTGTTTTGTGAAGAAATGGAAAATGGCTTTTATTTTTACAGCTGTTTCATGGCTGGTGCATATGTCTGTATTGATAGCAGCAGATGTTACAGTCTGGTTCTATCTATCAAGGATGAATAAATGTTTAGTGGATGATGGGCGCAAAGCTCATGTGTTATAGATGTTACTACAACATGACCCAAAGAGCATTATAGATGGTGATATAGGGTTGGCTGTATGTATATATCTGCCCTTAGCTTCCCTACAGCATAATTTAGGAAGATATCTGTTCACCCCATCCAAATGTATTTCTAGCTGTAAAATTAAACCCATTTTAGTTCACCTGTTCATGTAGTTGACCTGTTCTGTCTCATTCATGCCGATGTAACCCAGGAGCCATGTCATTTGCTTCTTCAGAGTTTTATTAGATTTACAGAACTAAAAACAAGAATTTGGTCCTAGACAGGATTACATACAGAGCATGCTTATTACTGAATAGATAAGTCTGCTTTCAGTTTAGTTTTTCTCATGTAGAGACAAAGAAATCTTGTCCTCCATTCTTTGCAATCTTTGGCATATTTTCCCATTTACGTTAGAAGCTTTTTTTCTTTACTTTTTTTCTGTTTCAGAGCGACAGGAGCCTTCTATTGTTTTGAAAGACCTGAAGACTATTAAACATTGTTGAAATGAAGAACAAAATTCAACAGGAAAAAAAAAAAAGGGGGGAAGAAAAATCTGGGAGGCTGGAGGTGCCTATTACCACCTTATGCAATATGGATTTGGTGTCTTATGCATAAAAGAAAAAAAAGAAAAAGAGCCTTTGAAAAAGGCAAACGTGAGGAGGAGGAATCAGTAGAAATCAGACTTGGCCAGCCTGTACAGCAAAACAGCTTTGTGGGTGTTCAGCCTTTCCTGCACCAAAAATGCAACCCACAAAATAGGTCTCAGTCCTTGCTCTCTCCTCAGCCCTATTACTTCTGTTTCATCCACCCCTGCTCAAGAACTGCAAACAGAAACAACAACTGTTTCATAAGAGTAGCACATTGTATTGAGGGGAAAAAAAATAAGGGCCCAGCAATATTGCTCTTCTGAGTTGATACTCAGTTGTTCTACTTTGTAACAAGAGCAACAAAGACATCAGGAGATGTTTGATGGGTACCTTTCTGCTGGTGAGGTACCTGATCTACTAAAATTTTTCTTCACCTTACTGCTTATGTAGTTTGGTTTTGTGTAATTTAATTTGTGTACGTTCATGGAGTCCTAAAACCTGAATCTTTTTACAATAGAGCCCTTTTGCATTTCCTTGGTTTTACAATGGGGACTTAATATTTTATATTTGCACTGATTTTAAGGACTTCTGTCCTATCAGAGTACAGAAAGAAAGCTCAATGACTCTGAAAATCTACCTCCATCCGCTGCATTTGATTTACTTCAGTCTCAAGGAGATCTCTGTCGTTTGTGCATTACTGTTCTCCAAAGGATACATAGCTGTAGTGTTTTCAGTGGAAGAGCTCTGAATTACTAGGACAGTCTGAAGTCATCTGTCAGTTGAGATGGTTGCTGAGGCATTTTCACACCTACTTAATTGCAGTGTGATTAGTTTGAGATCACGTTCCTGAATCACATGGAGTCTACATGTGAGCACATTAGACTGCCTGACCCAGCTTTCAATGATTTAGAAAGGGATAATGTGTGATCAGCTTTCTGGATTTTAGAACATAAACTTTTACTCACATGTGACAGGCCACAGAAGAACTTGGGAAGCAGAACCTGTGAACTTTGTCATTAGCACTGTCTGGATGAGGCATCTCTTTTTTCTTACCAAGTAATTGTTTTCATCCAGCCTGAAGGTATCTTCCTGTCAATTTGAGTGACCAGTTCCTTGGTCAGTTCATCATCTGTATACCTGAGCACTACAGTGCTCAAAGAAGCACAGTGGAGGTAGTTCTTGTACTTTGGACCCAGCTAGGTATCATCTCCACTTGGGGAACACAGGAGTGAAGGATATTGCACTTAGAGACAGCATGAGATTGTAGGAGTTTCCTGCTCATTACTGTTTCTCAGACCAAAAGACTATTCTGTTCTTGTGCTGCTCTTTGATAGCCAGGCTTTTTCTTTAAGCCTTATTCTTTTGTTTCTAATTTCTTTTTCTGTTGTTCCACATGCTCACGCTGAGTTTTAGTAACCTCTGAAACAGAGTAAGATGTACTTTATACCTTCTCTGCAATGTTCCCTTGTTTTTTCTGTCCTTGAATTCTTTAGTTATTTTTTTCTTTCAATATTCCCCTTGCTTTTTCTGTCCTTAAAGTTAATTCTTTAGTTATTATTTTCTTTCCTTAGGGGAATGTCCTGTTCTGAATTTTTCCCAACAAGAAGCAAAGAAGGATTTTTCTGTTCTTCTGTGTTGTTTCTTTTTTTTCTTTAAATAAAGCCAGGACATACAAGGAATTAAAGCAGAGCAGTAAAATGTATGTTTTTGACACTAGTTAGATACAGACAGTAGAAGTACTTTACTGGTGATAGAATAGTAGCAAAGCATCCATGATATAGATGGAGCTGTACTGGAAATGCTCTGGTTTTTTGCCAATAAAGGAATATAACCCACAAGGAAGGTACAAATTTGTTTGTTTGTTTGTTTTTCCTGTATCATTGTATTTCAATTTTTCGATCTTCTGGTATTACTTAGGAAAATACACAAACTGAAAAAATCTTCACATAGAGAATGGATTTCTGTGAAAACAAGATGAAAATAATTTTACTTAACAAAATAATCATGAAATATAAGTAAATAAAAATCATGCCATGCAGATATGACATAGCAAATACATGTGCTGCTGTGACCTATAAGAAATGTGTATAAATCAATGTGAATACAAAATGAAAAAAAAAAAAAATCCCGAGAGGGAATTTACTTATTTTAGTGCAGAAATCTTACCTGATTTACCAAAGTTGAACTAATTTTCAAGAAGTATTTGAGTATCTCAGATAGGAAGCTTTACAGTTCCATTTTTCAAGGACAGAAGAACATATTTGGAGTGCCAGAACCATCTTTTATTACTTCAATCAATATTATGAAACATTTTAATCCATAAAAATGTAATTGGATATGATTACACTGTTTTCTTGCAATATAAATAAGGCAAAGATCATGTTTATGTCTCCTTGGCAATTAAGTGGTTTCTCCTAACTTTTTGCCTGTCTAAAACGTTGACTTAGGTCTTATGCGTCTGATATTGTATGATCCTAGAAATTCCTTAGTCTGAGTAGTTGGCTTGTTATGTGTTAGTTGGCCTAGCACATAAATGCCTTATGTGCTACACATATATGCTAGTGTTATATTAATAGTGAAATATTAATAAAGAAGTCTATTTCCTCACTAAAGCATAGGAAAGCATTGTGGTTTTCAGGATAACCATCACTGTTCCTTGGTGAATGTTGGTGCTGCTCTGATACATGTAGTTCAAGGTATTAAGAGTCCAAAAGTCCCCATGGAAATCACTCTTCACGGACATCTGCCCCTATTATATCTGCTTACCTTTGGAGGGACTTGGTGTCCCTAGAAGAGCTTACAATCTCCATGGCCTCTCAGTTCAGGGATAGCAATTTTTTCTGGCCAATAAATGATCTGTAGGTCAGGTATAAGGCTCCTCTGAGCCATACTTATGTTCTGTGAATCCCAAAACAGATCAAGACCATAGAGCTCACCTAGAACCTTAGGCACATTCAGAGAAAAAGCTTAAAAGAGAATCAAATACCACTTTTTACTGTCATATTGAGATACTGATTTGTACAAGAATGATTTTCAAGTTAATATAGGATAAATGGCAAAATAATTGTTATACACTTACTGTACATATATAGATAGAGTGCAGTAATAATAGATGTTGAAGGTGGCAAAATCTACTTTTCCACAGGATCTGTAAATAACAGTGAAATCCATGCATTGATTGCATGAAAACAGTTGTTTGTTGAGCCATCATTCTGCAAAAAGATGACTGGATGTGAGGAAGATTTCATGCCTTACAGAGATATTTTAGAAATTAAACCTGTCTTTGTCTTTATCTTAATGCAATAAGAAAGATATAAGAAAAGAAAAGATATGGCACCAATAGTTTCCTAATGACATGCAATGAAATCTCAAGATGCAATATCATTCTCAAGAATGATAAAGAGGACTTAAAGGAGAAGCAGACTTCAACAGACAAAGGCCATGATTACAGTTATCGTTTGGCTACTAGTGGGTACTCCTAACATTAGAATTCTATTTCTCCTAAGCTTCAGGAATGCACAGTGATGTCCATTCCTGACTGGTACCACACATTTCTCAGAGAATAACACAGAAATTAAGTGCCTCAGCCAAAAGAGATTCCAGATTTGCTGTCCTGGTTCCCTTTGGACACAGCATCTTCAAAGATTTCTAGACCAATCATAGAATTTCCCAGATCGGAAAAGACCTTTAAGATCACCTAGTCCAATCATTAACCTAACACTGACAAGACCTCGACTAAACCAGATCCCTCAGCACTACATCTATGCTACTCTTAAATACTTCCAGGGATAGGGACTCAACCACTGCCCTGGGCAAGCTGTTAACCCATTCAGTAAAGAAATTCTTCTTCATATCCAACCTAAACTTCCCTTGGTGCAACTTCCTCTTGTTCTATCACTTGTTACTTGGTTGAACAGACCAACTCCCACTTCTCTACAGCCTCCCTTCAGGTAGTTGTAGAGAGCAGAAAGGTGTCTCTTCAGCCTCCTTTTCTCCAAGCTAAACAACCCCAATTCACCCAGCTGCTTCTCATAAGGCTTGTGTTCTACACCCCTCATCAGTTTTGTTGCTCTTCTTTGGACATGTTTTAGTGCCTCAGTGTCTTTGTAGTGAGGGGCCCAAAGCTGAACCCAGTATTCTACTCAACAGTGCCAAGTGCAAGGGTAAAATGATTTCCCTGGTCCTACTGGCCACACTATTTCTGAATCAAGCCAGGATGCCGTTGGCCATCTTGGCCACCTGGGCTTATGTTCAGCTGGCTATCAATTAACACCCCAAGGTCCATCTCTGCTGAGCAGCTTTCCAGCCACTCCTCCCCAAGCCTGTAGCACTACCAAGGGTTGTTGTAACCAAAGTGCAGAACCCAGCATTTGGCCCTATTAAAACTCATTGGCCTTGGCCTATCCATATAGTCTGTCCATATCCCTCTACAAGTGACTCCCTACCTGTGGTTGGAGCTCTTTATAATAGACTTGGGTGAACCATATTCACATTTGACTAACATTGGTGTCTTGTGACTCATTTAAATATAAATTGCTTGTAACAAATGGACATGCAGCTCTTTACATTCCCCATGAGTAGAACTGCTACCTAAGAGAGATTTTGGATACAGTGTGTGGCACTGACTGCCAGCCTGCAATAAAAATAATGTTAGGCTGGAAAACACAGAAAGGGGATGAAATGATGATTAGAGATCTGAGAAATTTCATTTTTTTTTTTGCAGTGAATGATTTAGAAAGTGGAATTTACTTTGTTTAAAGGAAAAAAGTTAGCATCAGATTTGGTACCCAGAAGTACCAATAGTACCAATGGCTGTGGGTATTTCTGATGCCACAGTTCTCCTTAATGTAGGAGAGAAAAGTTAATAAGAAACAGTGGTTAGAAGCTGATACCAGACATTATAATTTTAGATTCAACCTTAACTGCTATCCCTGAGCCGGGAATGATTAGGAAAAAAAAAGGCTGTTTCCATTCTATTAAGTTTCTGGACTCATTTTTTGTTTGAAAAGTGACGGTCTATGAATTCTGTGGTGAAAAGCTAGTGCTTGTGTTGGCCAGGACCTCAGTTCAGATCAGTTCTTTGTCCTTAAAATTCACAGGTCTGTGAAATGAAGCTTAGATCCTTTGATATACATCCAGAGGAAAGAGAAGCCAAACTAAGGAGACATAGACCAAGTATGGAAGGGGAAATGGAGAGAAGTGATGTACCTCATGTCAAGCTGTGGGTGGCAAAATCAAAAAAAAAAAACCAGGCTTCCTGATTCTCAGTGTGTTTCTATATTTGTTTGGCCACAGAAGTTACTATTATAGTAACTAGGGCTTGTCAGAAAAGTAGTTTTCTTTTTTTAAAACCATTGATTTTTTTAGAAATAGCAAGCAAACACCTGAAGACTATTTCAAAAGCTCTGGCTGAAACTCAAAAGTTCTGTTATCACAAGATTTGCAGCTTGCAGTCACTGCTTTTAGCAATTTTTAAAATATATTTGTTTATTTTTTTCCTGGTCAGGTTGCCCACTTTACCTACTGTGATTTTGTTCTATTCCTACGGAGCTACTTCAGTATGTCAAGAGACTCACACAGTCAGAGGTATCATATGGAGGATGTGTACTGGTCAGTGAGCTTGAATATAGGAGGAGAATAAAGGAAAGGAAGCAAATCAGCTATGACATCAGGGACCCACTTAGCACGGTCCTAATCAAAATTGTGTCTTCCAGTCACTAATATTCAGATTTCTTCTGAACAAGTTAATTTTTCAATAGTCATTTTTTTTAAAGCCACAATAATTTTTTTCCATGCAGAGCTTATATTTAAAAATGTATGAAAGTGACAAAAAATTTTCCTTTTCTTCAGTTTCAACAGAATAAAATTTAATCAGCTATTCTAATGACAACCAGTAATAATAAAGAATCATAATTTCAGTGTATTATCATCCAAAAGCCCAGATGTTTATCTGACAGGTGTCTGAATATTTTTGATGGGCATATTTTCATTACACAAAGACTCATAAAAACCCCGTGTTTTTAGCTTTGAACATCACTAGTTAACCACTTGCTTTGAAATTATTGTTTCTTTTCCTAGCATTTTTTGCTAACCACCATGTAGCCAAGAAAAGGATGAACAAAAATAGGTATTTCAAAGAAACTTTCATTAAAATTTTCAGCATAGTTTAGTTTAAGAATGGAGGATACTTCTTGTTTTATGCAAATTGACTAAGGTATTTCAACTCAAGGTATCACTGTGAGCAAACTCTTTTAATTGCCAAGTCCTTATATTATTACATAAAATCACATTTTTTTAAAAAAAGGTAAACATTATATATTATACATTACACTATAATTATATAACACATATAGTATAGATGTATGTTCCATAATATATTTCTAAATATTATTAAAGATACATAAATATATAATGCCTATAATAGCTAAAGATTTATATATTAATT
>WTSP01020760.1:17827-83433 GCA_025331215.1 Actenoides lindsayi | reverse complement strand
GGCCCGCCCGCTCCCCGCGCCTGCAGCCGCTGGTGGCCGCCGCTGGTGGCAGCCGCTGGGCCGGGCGCGGTGCGGGCGGAGCGAAGGTGCGGCAGGGGGGGCACGGGTCTGGCCGTGCCGGTGCGGTTGCCGGGGGAAGCGGAGCACCCGGTTGCCGGCGGTGACGCTGCGTAGTGCCGCGGAACGGAGCGGGGGGGGCCGCGGGAGCGGGTTCGGCCTGGCCCAGCCCCCCAGCTCCTCTTCCTCCCTTCTTCGCAGGGCTCTTCGAGCAGAGGGTTGAGCAGTACTTGGAAGAGCTTCCAGACACGGAACAAAGCGGAGTGAACAAGTTTCTTCGAGGCCTTGGTGAGGAAAATCTTTCCAAGTATTGTCCAAGTGAATGTTCGTGGGGTTCAGGGCTTGGTTTGGGCTTGTTTTTCAATTTGAGAAAGCTTTACCTGGGGTGAGATCAGCTAGCCAGGCGCTTTCAGTGTGCCAGGGAATCTGAAGACAGTGAAAACATACTTAAAGCTGCCAAGCAGATTTCATCCCGGTCCTCATTAAACCTTTGGTTTTCAGCTGGGGGCAGAGGAACCAGACCATACCGGAGGAGCATGAAAAAGAAGGTGGCTGCCCACTCAGGGTCCCGTGAGCTGCCCGCTCCTGGCAGCAGCATGAAGCAGAGAGTTACCCTTAGCAGTTAGACTGCAGATTAGCCCCGTTTGCCAAGTACTTTTTGACTGGCTTTGGGTTTCCGGTGTATGCTAGAGACTGATGGGGTGCTTTTTGTTTTTTTAGGAAACAAAATGAAGTTCCTTCACAAGAAGAACTAACTCCTTTCTGCTGCAGTGCCAGCCCAAAGACTGTTGGTGACACTGCGCGTGAGACACCTGCGGAGTTTGGCGCGGGAGGAGAGCGGAGCGAGCTGGCTGCAGCCTGGAGTGCCCGCCGATGCTGCCAGGCAGCGTGCCAGAGGACAGCCCCCTTATGTATTTGGGTAGAATTTGTACATAATGTGCTGTAAGCTTTTGTAACTGATTTTATAATGAGCAAGGAGAACTGTGGTAAATATTTGTATATTCCTGAACATAACAGGTGCTTTTTTGTTGTGTTAGTATGAATTGAGTTATGCTTGGTGCAGGACTGAAGAGCTGATGATGTGCAGCTGACTGTCTCAGCAGAACCACTGACTTCACGGGGTGCTTGTGAGAGCTACACTGATGCCTGGCTGCTGCGGGGTGAATGGACTCGGGTACGGGGGAGAGGCTGTACGCACAGGGGCTGCTTTCGTGGGCCAGAGTTGGCTTTTTTGTTTTTTCCTTCCCTCTTCTAATTAATTTTAAAAGAAAGAGAAACAACAAAATAATTTGATCATAAGGTACTTGGTTCACAACACGAAACTTCCACTTGGTTTGAACTCTGGTCAGTAATCTACTTGTACTCCATTCTGCACTACGACTGCTAAGCCTGAGGCCTCAGGTCTTGGGCATGCAAGCTGCAGCGAGTAGGTACAGTACATCCTTTCCTAACGGATGCAAGTATGGTTTCTAATAAACTCTGTAAATATACCTGTTTGTTTATATTCATTGCAAGCCTCTGCAGTTCCTGATGTTGAGTAGGAACAAACCCAGTAACTTTCCGATGATTTTTTCATGAATTTGTAATTAAAATATAAATGTTTATTATGAACCCATCTTTCCGTAGGTTTGCTATTTCTTGATTCTTTTCCTCAGCGTTTTTCGCTCGGGCTGAGACAAGGCGTTTTATATCCCTGTTACCTTTATCCTGACAGAAGCGTCTCTGAAAACATTTAATTTGCATGGGTTATCAGCAAATTGCTTTTTGTCATTGTATCATAGATACTGCTCCTGAGCGGTGGTATTTTCAGGTTGGTTTTGTGCCACCTCGGTTAGATGAGTAGAGTAGAATACGAGGAGCGCGTAGCAGGCAGCCCTTGCTGACATTGCTGGTGAGCCCATCAGCTGCCTTTCATGGGTCTGCTTTTCCTGTGCGTTAATTGCAGTCAGTTTAGGTGGTTCTGTTTCAGTGAAGGCTCTTCAGCAGGACAGGAACAGTTGGCTTCTGCACAGCTGGGAAGGCTGTCCAGGTACCACGCTCATCTTTGACCTGGTAGCAGAGAGAATCTCAACAGGAGTTAAGTTTTCCCTTAGTCTGAAGAAGAAAATATAAAATACTCGGAACATATTTCAAGTCTGGTAGCTGAGAAAAATAAGCAAAAGCTTCTTACCTTTCAAAAACCCCAGACACTGTATTTTTCCTTCATGTGCAGCCTGCTTTCTTCGGCTCGGTTGGCTTTGAGGCTTGCGCAGTTCCGAACCTGGCAGTGGTTCTGGTTTGCTATCAGCCTCATAGAACAAACGAGAGGGATTACTCACTAAAAAGGTGAAGTCGTTTCCTTTTTTTCTTTACTCCCTCACACGTGTACGTACAGAAGCTTCCTAAGTGTACATGAAATGTCTGTAAAGTATCAAGTGTTTTTCAGGAAATGGAAACGTAATCAGAACTGTGAATTTTCATTAGCTTTACTTCATAATATGCTCTAAGTTCCAGAATGACTTCTAGGTGTAGTTCTTCAGAGTGGAAGGAGTAACTTGACTTGTACAGGTGGATTCTGGCTATTTTATAAACAGCAGCTGCCAGAAGGGGAAAGATATTTCCTAAAGAATGTATCTTTTAAGAAAACGATGGCTGAAACATCATCATGGGCAAGAAAAAGCCAGGGAGTGCTGATGTAGGAGGATGCAGCGCTGGAAAACCCATCACCTGCACTTTAAAAGTCTTAAGTAGAAAGCTTTTAAAGGTTTTATTACCCATCAACGTGTCGTTCCAGTTTCTGTGATGTGAATCACCCGACAAGGTGAGATTGTTTTCAAAAAATGTGCCTTCTTGATCCTCCAAGTGTGGCCACCCCTATAGAGGAATCCTGCAGTGAACTAATCACGGGCCTGTGTTTGAAAGGATCGGGGGAACAAAAACCAGGCAGTGTGTTCTTCTGCCTTCTGTGCTTGTTAAAACTAATGGTGTTCCTGAGCATGGAACATGATTAGTGCACTACATCAGGGAGAAGGAAATCCTGAAGAAAAACAAATCCAGAACCAAACCCCATGTTTTGAATTGGTAAAGATTTGTTTAAAGTCTTACGGTATTCTAGATAAAAAGCAAGCTTGAGAACAACCCTCTCTAGGAAGGGTTGCTGTAGTGGGGCAGAGAGCTGCGTTTAGTGTTTATTTTCCCGTTACCGATGGTTAATAAAGTGACCAAGCTCCCAGTTTCCCGAGTTGTACTTCAAGCGTCGCTCTCGGCACAGCTCAGTCGGGAGGGGCCTCCTGCCCGCCCTCTGCCGCTCGGTCCCCCCCGGCGGAGGCAGCTGGACGGACCGGCACCGGCGCGGCGGGGCCCGGCCGGGGGCCGCAGGCAGGGACCCGCTCCGTACCCCCTGGAAGCCGCGGGTGCGGCGGGACGCGGCAGGAGGCTGCAGCCCGGGGCCCCCTCCGTCCGGTCTGGAAGCCGCGGGTCAGGCGGGGCCCGGCCGGGGGCTGCAGCCCGGGGCCCGCTCCGTCCGGTTCGGAAGCGGCGGGTGGGCCGGGCCGCGGCCCTGTCCGGCTGCCGGCTGCGGCTCCGCCCTCTGCCCCGGCAGGCTCTCGCGAGACGCTCCTCCCGCTCCGGGGCCAACGCGAAGCCTCGCGAGATCTCGTCCCGCCCCCGCCTCGCTCTCGCGCCCGGCTATCTCTCTCTCTCCCTCTCTCTTTCTCTCTCTCCCGTCGCGCAGGCCGGCAGCATGGTGGGTGCTGCGGCCGGGGCCGGGCCGCGCCGGGGGCTCTGCCGCCCGCTCGCTCCCGCGAAGCGGCTGGGGACGGGGGGGGTAGCGGGGGGTAGGGGGGAAGGCGCTTCTCCGAGCCTGCGGCCCGCTCGGGGCGCGGCGGGGGATGAGCGGTGCGGCAAGGCCGCGCGGGCCGCCATGGCGCCGGGCCTGGGGGAGGGCGGGTGGCAGCCCGGCCTCTGGCTGCTCGGCCTCTGGTTGCCCGTCTTGCTCACGGCCGCGCTGCCCCTTTCCCGCAGCCCTCCCGCCTGAGGAAGACCCGGAAGCTGAGGGGACACGTCAGCCACGGGCACGGCCGCGTCGGTGAGTGGGGCGCCGCTGGGTTTGTGGGTCCGGTGGCGATCGGGACGGGCTGTGGGCATCTCCAGCTTCCGAGGAGTGCCCTGTCCCTTCTAACGCTCTGGCTCTTCCTGCCTGTTCCCGTCGCTCTGCTCGTGCTACCACCGCCATTTTCTTGTACTCCCGTAAAATTAAAAGACTTAATTAAAATTATGGTTATTGTTTTTCCCTGTAGGATTAGTTTTTGAGTGGCTCATCTCACTGAACTGAGATGGATTCAGAAAAAGGGATAGGATCAGAATAATTGCCTTTATATGACGCTGGGCGTACCTCTAAGCTCAAATATTATATGTAATATCCTTGGTGTAACAAACTTCATTTTTTCATTTTAGGCAAGCACAGGAAGCACCCTGGAGGGCGTGGCAATGCTGGTGGTATGCACCATCACAGGATTAATTTTGATAAATAGTAAGCTAACCTTTTACATATGTACTAGCAAAATGTATCTTCCCGAAGTAGAAACAATTAACTTCTATAGGTACATAATCAAAATCCCCTGCAATCCTACGTGTGTTTTCCTCTTAAGTGTGATGTTATAGCTGCAGTCAGCTCGTGTCCCTGCTTACCCTGATATCAAAGGCCTTCCCAGTTAAACCTGGTGTCTTTAAGAGCTCAGCACAGCACTCGGGAAACTTCACCCACCCTGCCTGTAACAGTGCTTAACCATGTGCATGCAAATGTTAAGTGAATTCAAAATGTTCCCTGAAATCCATACTGCATCCTGTAAAGGTGAGGGGTGTTGTCTCCTTGCCGAGACTAGAGTCACACCTGGACGCTGCCTGTTGTCCTGGTGTGCTAGAGTCCTCGGACAGTAACCACTAATCTATATTCACTGGCTGTGACCGTTCTTGACTCAGTCAGTCACCAGGTTAGTGACAGGAGCTGTGACACTCCTCAGGCAGTGCAGCCCTCCCGCCATAGATCTGTGGAGTTGGGGTTGCTCTGGAAATGCCTCACCAACGAGGGGGATCGAGGTGTGAGTTCAAGGGAGAACAAACGTTCAAAAGAAAATAAATTCCCCTTGGTTTGGATGCTGGTGATTATTACGCTTAAATACTACACACATTGATATGGATGAAAGTGATACCTTGATTGATCAAGTAAGATGATTGTTTCAGTGTGAAATCATAGTCCCACCCGTTTGGAATTAATGGAAAACGTGATCTAATGAGGAATCTGTTTCTTTCACAGTCACCCTGGTTACTTTGGAAAAGTAGGCATGAGACATTATCACTTGAAGAGAAACCAAAAGTTCTGTCCTACTGTCAACTTGGATAAACTGTGGACGCTGGTCAGTGAACAGACACGGCTCAACTACGCAAAAAACGAGGCTGGCCTGGCCCCGGTCATAGATGTTGTGCGCTCAGTAAGTTTCTGCTCACGTTCAAACCTGCACTTTCTGGTCTCTTCAAGTGTAACTTAGCTTTGCGTATCCAAGTAGGAAAGTGTCGAACAGCAAATAAGCTGCAGTGCCTGAGTGTTTGTGAACTTCTCAGGACAGCTATCTCGGCATGTAAGTAGTTACACAGGTACTTACGCTGTTACCTTTTCTGCTGTAGGAGTTTTTTCTCGTACTTGTGTGTGGTTGTGGACAGGGACAGCCCTTCTTCAGGCAGGGGGTGAAAGATTGCTTGTTTACAGTGTCGCTGACAGCACGTAGGGAAACAGGGCAGAGCTGGCCTTGCATGAAGTCACTTCCCTGATCTCGAGACTAGAGTCACACCTTAACATGTTTGATTGTCTTGGTGTGCTATAGTTCTCGGACATGAACACCTGATCCTTATTCACTGGCTGCGATGCCTCGTATCTCAGCCAGCCACCGAATCAGTGACACAAACCAGTCTGCCAGGGGGTACCTTCTGTGTCCCAAGGGGAGATACCCGTGGGCCAGTTACACCACTTCTGACAAGCGGTGACCTCAGCAGCTGTCGTGTTAAAGGGCCTTGTGCCACGATTGTCCTTCCAGTGTAAAGGCCGGGAACGGAACGAGAGGGTCGCAGTGGTGGAGAACAGCTGCTGCTGTGAAAGCTTGCAAGGGCTTTGGTTGTACGTGTAAGAGGTGCAGAAGAGTCCTGTGCTCTGTCCAGAAGTACCAGGGTGCCCTGCAGGGACAGAGCACCAACCAGAGTCATTGGGTAGCAGATAGCCTTGGAAGTGATGCCGACTGCTGTCTGCTTCGGGAACGGGGGGAAGGTTGGTTCCTCCTTTACCCAGTTTCACAGCGTGTTCTGTATGGGGCTCCTAAATTACAGGAAAAGTTCTTTTTGCAGTTTCCACTTCTCTGAACAAATGCAACTCCACTAGGTCGTGCCGGGTGTTTTTCCTTCATTCGTACTGGTTTTATGTTGGAGACGGACACTGGATGATGTCATGGTGATTGTGGGTTTGGTTTTAGCTGGTGCATCATACTAAAAGACAAGTCTGAATGTAAGAGCCTGAAAGCTGATTACTAACAATTTTTTTTTGTTATTTTTTTTAAATCTTTCTAGGGCTACTACAAAGTCCTGGGCAAGGGGAAGCTGCCCAAGCAGCCTGTAATTGTGAAAGCAAAGTTCTTCAGTAGAAGAGCAGAGGAGAAGATCAAAGAAGTTGGTGGTGCCTGTGTGCTTGTGGCATAAACCACTTTGTTTTATTCAAACTTTTTGAATAAAGACAATGTGTAAGATGTGCCGATTTACAGAACTTTCTGATTTTGTTTTTTTTCCTGACTTATCCAGGTACTGTTCACACTTACATCTTGTCTGCTTAGTTTCTGGTGGTTTTTGATTAGTGGTTTGACTGCTTCGTCATACCTTTTAAAATTGCCTGGCTGTTGCTGGCAGCATTTGGCCTGTACGCTACCTCATTGTTCGGTCTGTACGGGGTAGCAAAGTTGATATGTTCTTCCTGTATTTGTGCAGCTCCTGTAGTTGGTGAGCCTCTTTACAGTGCCTGTGAAAAGGTGACTTCATGTTGTGTTGGTGGGGATTTGTGTGCACTAAAATGACATCCACGTGAAATCTGTGGGGATCCTGCCTTGGCCACTGGGAACAGAACAGTGAGAGGGTAGGCAAAGAAATGCCACGGAACAAGGAAAGGTGGGTAGCAGTGTGCCAAAAATGGCTGTGGGAAAGAGCCTTTGTGTGGGCGACTGCTATCAATAAGCTCTGTGATCAACAGGCTGCTCTTTGGCATAATAAAACAATTCTAGTCCCAATTCCCCTGAGGTGGGGTACAGGAGATGTTGCACAGGAACGCAGCCTCAGACCGCAGCTTGTGAGCACATGGCATTCCTTTGAGATGGGGCAGAATTCTTCCACCACTGGACCAAACTGCTGCACGTGCTAACTCTGAATTTCACTGCTTCATAGCAGTTGTGGCGGCAGCACAGTGTCCTCTGGTGACTGTGGCTGGCTGGCTGGTTAGCTTAAAAGCTTTTAAAGCAGAATATGTCTGAAGGTAAAAATCAATTTCTTAAAGCTAGTGAGCTAGCTCCTGTCAAACAAAGCATTTAGATGTTGTCACCTATTTTCATAACACTTACTGCTAGAAGTCTTGAATTATTGCTAATAGTTGCAAATTACCTTCTAGAACGTGTGATACAATCATAGTTAATGAACTTCTACTCTCTGGCAGTAATTACATCTAGAGGGCTTTTTTAGGTTAAAGCTGACACACATTGCTTTGATGGAAGAGTTCATCTTAGCAGTGGTACTGCTAGTTGTGAAGAGCTGCAATTTAAACAGCTTGGTAGATAACTGAAGTAAGAGAACGTGAACTTTATCGGGGCCGCTGTTTCCTAATGCGGGATGCTAAAAGCTGCCAAGAGCTGAGTCATTTCAGTCCTCCAAGGTAAGATGCACAGCCCTGCAAAATAAGGCCCGCTGTTACTGCCTTGTGTTGGCAGCCTGCTGGCCGGCCGGATCCTATGGACACTGACAGGCTCTGGTCACGCTGAAGCGCCCTGTGTGCACATGGCTACAGGTGGGTGACGCTGGCTCACTAAGCTATGGAGTAGATGCCACTCCCGATTCTTTGGAATTTAACGTCTTGATACATTGTCTTTGTGAGAAGCATGCCGGCTCCACCAGCTCTGATGGCTGCTCCGCTGGGGATTCGGGTGTTTTGCAAGCGAAGTCGGGTCCGCCACGCTCCTCGGTCCGCTCCTGCTCCTCCCTCGGCGGCTGCCGAAGTAACCGGCCGGAGGAAGGGGCCGCGCCGGCTTTGACATAGCGCTGTTACCCGGGGCCGCTTCCCGGCCGCCTCCAACCCCGCCACGCGGCCCAGCGGGCGGCTGCCGGCGGAGCCGGGCCGGGCCGGGCCGCCCGCCCCTCGCCATGGCAACGGCGCCCGGATGCTGCCGGCTCCCCCGTTAGGCCCGCCCGCCGCCTGTCACTCATGGCCGTTGGGCGCGCGGCGAGGGGAAGCCGTTGGGCGCGCGGAGGGGAGCGACCGTTGCGGCGACGGTTGGGCGCGCGGGGGCGCTCGCGTCCTCCCTCTCTGCCCTCAGAAGACGCTGCTGTGAGGGCCGCTGGGAAGCGGCCGGGGCGCGGCGGGCAAGGGCAGGGCTTCCCTGTTTAGACACGGCAGAGCAGCGGGCTGAACGCAGACGGGCTAACTTGTTAAATGTAAAGCTTGTTATCTGCTTACGGGCTCTTCTGGTTTGGTGTTTTATTTTGGTTTTTTGTTTTGTTTGTTTTTGTTTTTTGGTCTGGTTTGGCTTTGTGTGTGTGCGTGTGGTTTGGGGTTGTGTTTTGTCTGTGTGTGTTTTGTTTGTGTTTGTTTGGGCTTTTTTATTGATGAAATGCCATGCTTTGGCAAATGGGAATATTTTTATTTTTACTTGGTATTTTCCAAATTCTTGGCAACTTCACTGCTAATGAAGTGATTGTAGACAAAAGTGGTTAAGTTCATGTTATGACAGTTTAAAGTGCTGCACTGAGCCTCATGTGTCAACATCCACCTTTGGTGAAGGGAAGAAGAGAGAAAAAAAAAATTCCTCTGATTACATCGGAGAAAAAGGAACACAGAAAACTGAGACTTGCAGAGAGAGTTCATCCCTAAAATACAGAAAACATAAAAGGCATGAGAGTCATTACAAACTTCTCTTGTATCAAATGTATTGATGCTTTACTGGAAGTTCCAGCCCTGCGATCCCTGGCTGGTTCCCTTCGTCTTGTGTTGGGGTGGCCGTTGCTTTCCCAAGGCCACGACTGATCCTTTGGTCCTGCGACAGCCCCCAGCACAATGCCCATCCTCTGCCCTTGTCTGGGCTGACACACCAAGAGCCCAGCACTTTTCTTCCTGTTCCAGATGTGGGTCATCCTGCCAGCTGCCTCCCCGGCTCTCCCACCTTCATCTGTTTCTGCCCTGTGTCCTGCCTCATTACCCTCACCACACATCTCCAAATGCCATTAAGTTTATTTTCTTTGTAATCACTGCTGCTGGTGTTTCCCATCATTGCAGCCAAGTCACTGGTAATGTAGCTGCCTGACTGCTGACTTGCATACTTGTCTCAGCAGGAAATTTAAAACACCTTTTTATCACCCTCACCCTTCCCCCTCCTACCAAAAAATTCTCCTGTGAAACTAGTTTCATATGTTATGCAAAAACATAAATAAAAACGCATGGTAACCCACTTGTGCTCATTCAGCAGCAGGTTTGGCCTTTATGGTGATGCAGTGCTTCCCAGTATTGGGCTTTGTTTGCACTGGTTATCTGTGTAGGACGCTTTTGTCCTGGGCTGTGGTTTCTCTGTCTGAACAATGTGGTAGTCTAAGACCTCAACTTCCTACTGCAGAAATCACATGTTTTGGTAGGGTCTGGTTTGTCTTGGCAACAGTAGTTGCAGGAAACAGAGTGAGCTGAGAAACTGTGCTGCTCTAATGACACTTGCCTTTGAAAGTTGGCTGATGAAGATGCACTGTGAAAAATGAGCTTATAATAAGCACCAATACAATGAGTTAAACCACAGGTTCAACTACTACAGCTCATTTTTAAAGGGACCTCTAATTTTGAAATGACAACCGTGTCAGTGGCAGGTTTGAATTTGTCTTAGTGAACTCAGTGAGGTTGGTGGATATCTACCTGTTTTCATAAGTTCCTAGAATGGGTCTTGGATATGAAATATGATGCAGACTTAAATGTATGGTCCTTTTTTTTTTTTCCTAAAATATTTTAAATAGCAATGACTTCAGCATGCAACACTTAAAAAATTCCTGGTTGTGAATTGTGGAGACATTAATATTTTTTTTACATTGTAAGTAAAAAATAAAAATGTCCAGTTACTAACCATTTCCACTGGAAATTGCCCCGAGACAGAATCCCTCAAGAGAATATTTAGCCCTGAGATTAGAGCTGCTGCTCTTCTGTGCTGGGGAAATCTGAAGATCGTAGCTGCAAGTCACGGACTGCTGGTAGCAAGGCCACGGTGCCAACCGATGTGCAGCTCCACGAGGCTCTGGCCCCAGGAGATTTGGTCAGCTGGAAAGGGGATTCCAGGGGAGACGAGGTTGTGTTTGCTTTCCCTCCTCTGATGCAACTTGCAAACATTTCCCTTTGCAGTCTGTATCTGATCAACATCTCTCAAAATCTAAGAATCGAGGCTGGAACGTGAACTACAAAACTCTCAGTTTAGCTTGGGGAACGTAGGTGGGCAGGAGGAACAGTGTCCTGCATGGGGGAAGCTCAGGTTTGGGCTATAATTTGATCTGTGGTCATCTCGACAGTCGAAATGTGATGTACTGCAGAGTGCTTGTTATCACATTCCTATGCAGAAGATTGGCACAACATGCTGTACATTTGTCAGGGTGGCTTTGCAACGTGCATTGTTGAAATGATGGATGTATGATCAGCTATGATTATTATTTACTTTACCTGAAAACTATAAAATATTGAGGTTAAATTGTAAAAACAGTCAGAAAATACCATTTTTATTGCAGAGTTTCAGTACTTCTGGCAGGAAATGTACAGCATGTGACAATTCAGCCCGGTGACAGCTTTGTGCATAGATCGATAGAACAGATTACTTCAGTTTTCACAGAAGTTACAAGAACTATATGCAGAGATAGTGGGATCATGGTCTGTAAACCTTAAACCACACTTCCCTGCACATCAATCTGCAAAGATACTCTCTTTTGTAAAGCAGGTATGTGATTTTCAGCTGCAAGGAACTTCCTCTTTCTTCACAGGGACTAAATAAACGTGGCTTTTTTTCTGAGAACATGTGTCTTGCTGTTGCCTTCTAGTTTGCACTTGAGTGGTCAGGTGTTTTGTTAAGTGAAAGGGTTGTCATGAGACATTTTGTGACTCTTTGTGGTTTTGTTGTCAAACTTCAGCCAGCAGAAATGGAGACCCTGGATCTGCTGAGGAATTGTTTGGTGTGCAAATGGGACCTGCGGAGGAGAGGGCCCAGGATGCTGCCTTGCCTCCATTCCTTCTGTAAGGATTGTCTTCCGGATTTGATTCAAGGATATAGCTGTTTTCCCACTGAGTATGAAGTCCTGTACGAAGGTAATATTTCAGAATCTCTGGCTTGTGCTCTTTGTATTACAGTATTATAAAAACAGTGGGGTTTGTAGCCTATTCCTTACAGCACTACTTTAAAAGAATAAACTAGAAGACTCAAGACTTGTATGAGCAGAGTGTTGATTGGGAACAAGCCTCCTGCATTATGGTTTTCATCCAACAGCAGTATTTTGAAGGGAAATGACTCAAGCAGGCAACGTTTATTGTTTTCTAGAATGGGCCAGGTTTCAGTTACCA
The DNA here is from genome assembly GCA_025331215.1 of Actenoides lindsayi. Taxonomy (NCBI): domain Eukaryota; kingdom Metazoa; phylum Chordata; class Aves; order Coraciiformes; family Alcedinidae; genus Actenoides; species Actenoides lindsayi. Next base: position 71,531 of record WTSP01020760.1, on the reverse strand, counting down.
GGGATGATATTCTGAGTATTTGATTTGCTTAGCTTAATAAATGAATAGATTCTATAAGGTAGTCTCTGAGCTATATCTTTATCTTATCTTTTTAGACATGTTGGACCTTTCTATGACACTGGTTGTGGAGATAGTTTTATTCCTCCTCCTCTGCCTCTTCTGCACACCCCTGCCCCCCAGCACCAACACTTTGTTCCTAACAGAGGTCATAATTGTTATTAGAATATGTGTATTGTGGTGCACTGAAGCTTCTGTCTCATTGCAAGTGTTGTTTCCCTCTGACTGTAGGATATGCTGTAACTCACCCTAACAAGCTAAGTAAGCTGGTGAGGACAAGAAACATTTTGTGACCATAACTTTTGAAATCCTGACAGTATTTATACTGTTTGTGGTTGTGATGTTAATAGAAAACATGAAACTTTTTTGGAATAAGACATGACTTGGATCACAGAATACAGTCATTTTAACTGAATGAGTCTTAATTGCCATGGGGAACAATCCCAGACTCATTACTAATTAATAAGAAGAGCAAAAGCATGTGTATTACTTGCATTTTCACAGGCTTTGAACTTTAGATGAGTAAGAGGCATCATTTTTTGTCTTCTATAGCAGATTTTAGAAATGTGTAGGAAGAGAAGATACTTTCCCTGATGTGATGGGAGTCTGAATTGATAAGATAACAAACTAGCCAAGTTCAGGTTTGAGAACAAATGGCAACAGTGTTAGGAGATCACTGTTGAAAGGCTAGCACACCACAAAAGGTAAATAACTGAATGACAAAGTTAAGAAAGGCTGTTCATTTGTAGGGTGTGGACAGAAAAAGATATAAAGGTAGGAGAAGACAAGGAGAGCAAAGCAGTCATTTCAAGTAAATGTCACCTTAACATTTTTAATGCCCAGTCATAGTGGGCTTAAAGTCTGAGGGACCTACTTGATAATAAAATGCTGCTGTAAACAACCACTCTATTACTTTTTATGTATCCTCATTTGACATCTAAGTCAATCCTCCCTCCTGCTTGTTTCTGCTTGCCAAGTGGAAAAGTGAATTTACACCACCTGGTGATCTTGGATGAAGTGCAGTTAGAGGTTCTCACGCGTTGTTAAAACATTGAATGTTTCTTCAAGCTCCTGAGCGGATCGGGAATTATTTGGCCATAGCAAATTGGAACAAATACAAGTTTATTTCTGTATTCTTGAAGTTTCTTTGTTTACTTCCTCATTCTGTTGTATGGGAAACAGCAAGTTTAGAGGAAAGAAATAATGAACAGTGATGACCCAGTAAATGAAGTGAGGCACCAGGTGCAGAGACTCAGTTAATATACGAGCAAGAAGAGCAGAGAACCCAAAACATCTGTGTCTCTTATTTAAGTCCATGACTGAAACTGCAGCTACCATAGGTCAGCCAGGATAAATCTGTGAACTCTTCCAATGGCATGATGTTAAACATTGCTTATCTTCTGTGCACTGATTGCTGAGTTATGGGCAGTTCTACACCAACTCAAGTGTTAGTGTTATCTTTAAGTATGATCATATATAAGTGCCAGTGGTAAACTGTAAATACAAGTGCTAAACCATTTTAGCTGAAATATTGCCTGTAACAAAAGTGTGTTCCTTACTCAGTACAAATGCTTTAAGCAAAATATAAGCATAGAAAAAAGTGAATGTTTTTCCAGATGAAGTCAGTCTGGCATTTGTTACAAAAGCATAGCTGAATTTCTGGGCTTTGGCATATCTTACTGTAAATAGTATTATACTAACATAAAGCTCTTTTCTATTGCTGTTGTGTTAAGATTGCTGAGAAGATGGAGGTAAGTGGTCCTGGTGTTTGGTGTTGGAAACCCATACCTGTATGTGTTTAAGATGACTCAACGAAAGCTCTCAGCCAGAGCTATCAGAATTTATTCAAAGCTCAGAGTTTGGAAGTAATCTAAGTGGAAAAAGAAAACTATCTTTGCAAGTTTGGCTCCTACATATGCTTCTTATATGAACAGGATTTTAATATTTGTAGTTTTCCTTTTCTGCAGGCCAGTGTCACTTTCCTTTTTTTATTCATGTAACAGGGAATCCACATCCTTTTCTGCATATCAGCATGTTGTGTGCTTTCAGTCTGGGAAGGAATAATTTTAAAGAGAGGGACTGGGTAAGAAAAAGTGAGAGAAAATTCCCCCATCTCCTGAAATGGAAATTTATCAGATGAGGCCTTTCTTGGGCTCCTACCTGTGTGAATTGCCACTGATAATACAGTGTGAAAGCATAAAGAATTGGTCCCTGTATGCTGCCTTGGCTTCTTGGGTTTGGCTCTTTCTCACCCAGTTCTGAATACATTCAAACCAAAATTCATTCAGGTTCCTGTGCTTATCCCTCCTTTCTGAATCGGAGGTTAGTTTTTATCTATAAATCTTCCTCTCCATAAGACGTTCAGTGTTTTAAATTGTTGATTGAATTAATTGAATGATTTAAAATGTTTTAGTTCTTTAAACACCATCAACACAGTAATTTCTGAAGTAGCCAAATGAGGATCAGGGGAGATGCACTGTTGTGAGAAGCTTGTCTTTTTGAAAGACTGTCTTAGCTCAACAGTTGGTGTTTGGGTTTTTTTCCTTAAAAAAAAAATTAAAAAAAATCACAGGTAATCACTGCTCAATCACAGTTTACACCCCTGTGAACAAGGCAGATCAGGAAAGATGTACTGGAACAGCTTCCAGATTTCTGCTGATACCAAGCCCTGGTATTATTTACATTTTGTGCCTGAATTGGGTAATTTGTCCAACTTGTAAATTACATTTTATGTTTAGAACGTGTAGTAGTAGTAGATGCTCAGCTTTGTAAATGGCTTTGGGAAGTGCTAGATGTAATTGTATCATGTTTTTGTACTGAACTTATGTGTTGAGATATTTTTTTCTGAAACTCTATTTTTAAAATGTGCTTTGCCTTTTTATGCTTCTTTAGGCTGGATAGCAAAAATCATGGAAAATGGCTGCATAATTTCTATCCACATTCTGTGCAAAAGTCCAAAACTCTCCACATTTGCATTACATTGGCTTTCCACATGCAAGAGAGGGTCTGAGAGCTGCACTTAAACACCAAGCAATGCAACAGGGTTATGTGTTAGAGAAATGGAAACTGATTGGATAAAAATAAGAGAAAGCAGACTGTTGAAGAGAACAAATGTGACTTCAGCTGAACTGTTGACAGATACCCACTTGCTGCATTTTATTATTTCCAGCTGAAAAGATAGGTTTCTTTAGCTTGTAAGGTAGGTGCTGTATGTAACTATGGATTCCTAATAGTGAATGCTTGTTAGCAGGGCATGTGAGAAGCTTCACCAGGCATTGGTCACACTTGGAATGCAAAGTGGTCAGAGAGATCTTCAAGGGGGTTTATTTCAATAAAGGATTGAGCTCCAGGGCCCCTTTGGCTCTAGGCTCATTTTCAGCATGGTGTTTTGGCATAAACAGCATGGTGTGCTGGCTTAAGGAGACTCTAGGTAACACCACAGCGGTGTTGACACTAGGTGTCTGTGTGAAGGGAAAAAAAAGGTAAAAAAAGGCACATCTTTAAATGATAATTAGTCTCACAGTGGAGTACAGTTTGGCTGTCTTTGTGTTGCAGCTGTTATGTCTCCAGCACCCAAATAGCCTTGTTTGATGCAATCTTTTAAGGCAAGTGATGCAATGCATCACATCTATTAATTCTGAAGGAGAATATCAATTTTCTTTAATTAGATCCACTTAATACAGAAGTCATGTTTTATTTCTGAAAAGGGAAGTAGAAAGGTAACTCTAAAGAAGGAAGCTGTTTATGATGTGTATATACAGCCATTCTAAAATGGATTTAATGGTACTCAGCCTTTCCTAGCTCTGTTGTTCAGCTGCCAGATCCAAAAGGCAAGTGAAACAATGGGGGGTTTAGTTATATAAATATGAAGCTGTAGAGTGGGAGGTTGTTTTCAGAACTGTTTCCTATAACCTATAATTGGGTCTCCGAGGAAGTGTAAATTATGCCTGCAGCTTGAGCTGTAGCTAATGCTCTCTGAGAATAATTATTCTGATCGTTGTTGGAGGAAAAAGAGCGGAGGAATAGGTGCAACATGTGGACAGCAAGTATAAATGTGGTGTGTATGATAGCTCTACTGTTTGTTTCTTTATGCTAATCAATTCTCATGATAATAATAGGTTAATTATCTGCATTGATTTATTTCTGAGACAACCAGCTTGAGGGTTCTTTCTATTTAAACCTGACCAGACTGGACGACCTTGAAACAGAACTGTGAGCTGTGGTTTCAGATGTTCAAAAGGTCTTCATACTCAATTTCCATAGCTAGTGGAGAGGTTACAGCTTGCACTTTCAGAGATGATTGCAGCAAATTATCCACAGCTCTGTCACAAATTAGATTGCTACAATATAGGTGGAGTATAAACTTGAAAGCACTTAGAAATTTTGGGGTTTTTTATTTGTGCTTCTACATAGGAACACTGTATAAGGGTCACTACCTTGATGTCTGCTTACTATTCCCAGGGCCCAGTGCAGTGTGGTAACTTTCATTAGCAGAAATTAAGTGCTGTGGGATGTGAGAGATCTGACCTGTGGGGAGCTAGGGCTTGAGCAGTATATGACAGAACCTTGTTTTCCTGAAAGGTGATTTTGGGTATCCCGGGTGTGGAGTTGGAGAGTCCAGACTGTGTATCTGTGTCTGACTGCTGGACCCACTGCCTCTGGATTTCCATTTTCCCCAACGTGCCATCTAGTTACTGTTGCTGATGGGAGTGTGAGAGTTGAAATAAACTTATGAAAAAGGGCCACAAACCAATTCAACGACGCTGAATTCATCTGCTGCTGAAGCTTTCCAGGGCTCAGAGATGTATGTGTATATATATAGATATATAAACACAACATGCACACACAGAGGTATGTGTGTACCCATGCTGCTTCCTAGTGCCTGTGGCTTTTGTGGTGGTGTTCAGGTGCAGACAGTATGCTGGTCCCTGGAAGGATGTAGGTGTAGGACTATTCCTCCACGTCCCTCACATGATGAAACTTTGTGGGAGTCTGCTCAATACAATGAGGTCTTCAGTGACTGTTCAGTTCTAGCTGATATCTCATACACTGAGAATAGTTTCATGTGGTTTATCCTGCATGTAATTCTGAAATAGGGTTTTATTCTGCATGTCACAATGAAATTTGGCTGAAATCCAACCTTAGAATGCTTGCTAGCCTTTCTGAATTCATGGTAATTTCTTTAGCAGTGAAATGTGATGTCATAAATAATGATTTCAAATTATAAACAGCAGGAGGGAATGAACTTCTAAAACCTAATTTACGCATATGTTCTTACCTCCTTCCTACCAGTGTAATTTCCAGAGAAAAATAGAGCATGTCAACAGCTCTCTTAGCTCTTTGCTACTTCTAGAGGTTTTGATAGCAATAATGGACCTCATTTTGGCATCGTGATTGCATCATAGCTGAATTTGGTTCCTGATCTCTTCATCTGTAAACTGTTGTTCGAGTCCTGTAATTCCATGTTGAATTGCTGGTTAGTTCCAGAAATTGCATCATTCTCATACGTACAAACAGCGGGTCTCTAGGGCTGCTGACTCCTCTTGCCTTCACCCACAGTGCTGTAATAATGATAGATTTAAATGAGCTGTCTGCAAAGTACAGCTTCTTAAGACAAATTAACAATGTTGTTTAGAGGCAGAGGTAAGGTAGGAAGGCAAGAAAAATGGTTAGGAAATGGTCTGCAAAAGGTACGATGGGAGTGAATGGCATTGTAAGACCTGCTGCTACCTGGATCTGGGAAAGCTCTTCCCTTCCTTTCTGCACGCTTGCTCCAGGCTGTTCTGAGGACTGAGAGAAGACCCAGGCAAGAAGGGCACTAGGATAGTGCTATTCATTCTCACCATGGGAGTTTTATTCCACCACTTCAGGAAAAATGCAACCAAGGCAAGTTTACAGAGGCCTTAATGAATCTGAGGGGCAACAGCAAGAAAGAAGGCAAGAGGAAAAAAATGTGCACCTTGTAGTGACCCGGTAGCAATTTCTGCCCTGCTGATCTGTCAGCACTGCTGGCTGAAGCAGCCCCGGATAGTCCCTGGAAGGTGCAGTGGGTTCAGCCTGCAGTACAGCACAGCCTGATTCCAGGGAGCACTCTGCGTGGGCAGTTCTGCTTAATAACCACCTGCTCCCAACACAAGTGACTCTCTGAGTGGCTCTAAGTGACTGCTTAGCCAGAGGACAGGTAAGGGGTTTCTAGGAAATTGTACTTGACTAGTGATTTGCACTACGAGCACAGCGTAGTGCACTCACTTGGTGTTGTCAGAGTAGCTGCTGCTTGTGGCTATTTGTAAATATGTGTGTAAGGTTTGCTTAATTTCAGGGTAATTGCTTCACAAACCGTTCTGTAGTGTGTTTATTATGCCAAGCTATCATTAGATTCTTTGGGGAATTTCTATTGAAAAAGGTTGGGCATTTCCAGGGAGCACAGGTTTCCATTAAACAGAGCAGCAATCAAGTAAGAAGCTAAATTAGCTAAACAAGTATGATCTCTGAAGCTGCCACATTCAAAGAATCCCTCTCTTAGCAAGGTGCAAATCCATCTGCTGTGCTTTGAATAAAGTCTTAGATATAGAATTCAGTATTAGGAGAGGCAAGAAGGTGCTTACTGATTAGTCCCCCTGCTAGTGGGAGACTGCTTCCCGTTCCAGTCTTGCCATGGTCCCTGTTATAGTTCCTGTTAACTGTTGTGCTCGTTTGTTGTGAGGGGTTTTTTTCATTAAGCTGAGGGCTATACACGTCTCGTGTTTGTATCAAGGGAGTTTTAGATTTGAAATCATTCTAATTCACAGTTACTTGGGTATTTAAGACACACTTGGACGTTTACAGAGTCAAAACTGTAATTGGTCTGTGGCAGCGAGCCTAATGGCTGTGTGTGTGCAGCTTGCTCCCTGTGTGTCCCTGGGGCAACATTGCTGTCAGTAGCACCACTCACATCTAAAAACTGGGCACAAAATTGTCCCATGCCATCCAGGGCAGTATTTGTAGATATCTCCTAATCTTAATCATCAGTAATGTCACCTACCTTGAAAATCAAGACTGTGCCATATTTCTTAATACCACTGCATTTCTCAGTGTATGTATAAGGAGGATTTTGTGCAGAACTGAAAACTATGCATGAAATAGTTTTTTCTTGGGGTGAAAATGATTGAAGTTTTCTTTAAACACATTTAAAAACATTAAGAAGATGGTCTTGCCCATTGTCAAATTAATGCAATGTATTTTATACTTCACTGGTTTGTAATGAATAAGCAGAATTCACATGAACATGCCTGAGGCCGTAAGCATTCCATTAAATACCATTCAATTGGTATAATTTGATTTAACATTCTGCACTAACTGAATAGTGTTGGCATATAATAAAATAGTGACTTCAATATTAACTTTTTTACCCTATGTGATGTGTAGATAGAAGTTGTCCTTGCTATGGCAAAGTCCTGGGCACTGCTTTTGTTTCCCAGTAAGCAGCTGTTCCCAGAAATGTTTTGTACAAGACTGCTACCCGTATGGCATGTAGGTGAAGGAATAGCTGTGGGAGTCATGTGTTTCTTATCTCAGAAAGTAACCTGTTGATAATTTCCCCTTTGGTCAATTTGCGGCATATTAGGTGGTCTCAGTATGGAGGGTTTCTCTGCATTAGCCAAGTCAAGAGCCAGCACTGCTTGGGCAATGCTGCTGTGGGAGTGAGAAACTGGTTCCAAGTCTCCAAGGGCTGGAGGCGATTCCCTGTGAAGTCAGTAGGTGGTTTCCTATCGACTGCATTGAGAATTGGAGCATGGCCTCTGAGGCTTATTTGAGAAGCTGCTTGCAAAGTAGGTGCATTGCTTCCTAGCTTATCAATCAGAATAGATCTGTCTTTTTATTTCTGCTGCTGTTATGACTATGTTGTTTTGTAAGGTGCTCACAGGGAAACTTGAAAACTTGCTTCACTTGATAGGAATGAGAACTACTGTTCACTAGTGCTTGTGGTATGCACCATTTACAAGGAGTAGCAGGGCACTGTCTGTATGACACATCTTAGGTACTGCAGTGCTCCTGCTGTTTCTGTATTTCTCTAGAGAACTGAGCTGTTAATGGATATCTAAAACACACACAACCATAATTTGGGAAAGCACGGAGAGGTTTCAGTGTGACTATTATAAAAGCATTGTGTTGTCCTAGGGTGTAACACATGCAGGTGATGAGCTACAAATACTATAAGTAAATAAGATACCTTTTTTCAACTGTGTTCCTTATATTAAGGATGCAAAGCAGAGGGAGAGTTTAAAAGATTTCTGCAGCTTTCTGCCATCAGGGTGTCTTTTATCAGATGATTTATTTTTTTTTTAGCCTCTTTGTAACACCAGAACACACTTAAACAAGACTCAAATTACACGCCCAGAAGATGAGCAAAGCGTTGGCAATTGCTTGCCTTGCCCTTTCCCTGGGGTGACCTGTAGCTGAGTAGCACAGGCGCCTGTGGATACTGCCTGTTCCCTCTCACACCCACACCAACAGTCAGCGCTGTATGAAATGGACAGTTAGGCAAATAGTCTGCCACTTGGGCTCCCAGGTCACAGTTCTGTGCTAAATGCAACCTCAGAAAATAGTAAGCGATATACTTTTATAACAAGATGTGGGGTAAAAAAGACCTACACCTCATGGAAGCAGTTGTTGGTTAGATGTCCTCTTCAAAGGGGCTGTAACACTACTGATAGTTTCTGCAAAACATTTGTGAATGAAAGTGGCTGTACTCAGACATCTAACTGCATAATGCTTTTGTCAGAAGTGGTAATGGTTTGGGGTTTGTGTGTCTCTGTCAGTGTGAAGTGCTGCTGTTAAAGTAACAGCAGCACAGTTCTGAAAATGCTCAGAATTGTGCACCTGGCCAGGGGCTGCAGGAGCCGTGTCATACCAAGTAGCTGGACAATACAAGAGTCTCTGATACCTGCCTGATGTGAAGGGTAACAGACAGCTTAAGATTTAATTCATCTACAGGCTACTCTCCTTATTAAAAAATAATTTTAGTTAAGGAAAACAGGCCATCAAACATTCCAGTCCAGTAGAAAGCTGACGTTGATCTTGCTTTCAGTGAGTTTGCATCATGTAGTTATGGAAAATACTGCTTTTAGTTATCTTAAGCAGATCACTTGGCAAGGTGAGCATAGCACTAAAATTCTGTTCTCAACAGAATGGAAAAAACATAGATAAAAAACCCGACTTTGTAAGATAAGGTAAAAATAGTCTGCCACCAGCAACATCTCTGAGATGGTGGGCTGGATTTGCACCTACAGTAGTTTACAGAAATGTGGTCGAAACTACACACGCTTTCAAAAACAACAACAACCAAAAAGCATGAGACCTTCAAGAAGAATGCAAGAAGTGTAAGTGTAATCCGAAGAAGTGTAGGAATGAAAGAGCAGAGGTGCAAAAATGCAGGTATGAGGTTATGGACACTTGAACAGTTAGTTCTCAGCCCAGGCAAACACCAAGATTCATCCCGGTTGCGTTCAGTAGGTAACGAAGGTGGAGCCAGGTTTTGCTGCTCACGCTGCTTGCTTTGCTTTGCTTTGCTTCAGGGGTGATCATATTTTGCCACCTGTGGATTGTTGTAATAGATGGTTTGCAATTCTGAACTTGTATTTATGAAACTTTTTTTATCCTTTACCCTTATTCCCACTTGTTGCTTCTGCTAGCAGCACATTACTCCTCTTTCACATCACTTGGATAGTGTGCTGTGCTGTAAAACTAGTATTAGGTAATTTATATTTTATGCTTTGCTATACCTCTGGTGATATAAAACTGGTCTAGAAAAACTGTAGCAAGTATTAGAAAGCACAAGCAGATCTGTCACAAGGGAATGCAGATTGAAGTGCAGCTCAGCTTTTATCAAAGCTGCAAGCCCTAATGAATCCACGGGAATTTGGACATGCAGATATCATTGATAAATACTGAAATATGGTGTCTTTCTAGGGATTTTGCTGCTTTGATTTTCTTTCCTATGTTCTGAACTAGATCTAGCCACACATAACTTCAGCAGTACTGAAGTGTGGTTTGTATAGTTTCCTGTCTCACGTGGCTGGCATGCATTGTTTTATTTGAGGTGGTTTGTTTTGTTTGTGTTTTTAAATCTAGGTATCCTTTGCTGCCCTGTGTGCAAACAGACCTGCTTTGCAAGGGATGTAGTTGAAAATTTCTTTCTCAAGAACTCTTCCACTGGTAATTCAACTATGGCAAAGGTAAGTGGAAATCACTAAGCTTAGGTGCCTTGTGAGTTGTCAAAAAGCTACCATATGAACAGTTTGAAAACAGAACAAACTTCATATGGAATAACAGACTCTCTTACAGTTTGCTTATGCAGCACTGTAATTACTTCACTCCTAGAGATGGACACACTGCCTTCATAGTTCTTTATGAACTCTATTTGAAGAATGAGTTAGACTCTATGTACTTAAAATAGAGTCAGTTAAAAAATATTGATACTAGTGCTGTAGGACTGGATCTGTGACAATCAATATATAAGGAAGATAATTAAACTCTTGGACTCTTTGTCCCCTTTCTGCTCTCAACATGAAGTAAACAGAAGAAAAGCACTAACTAAATGGTTGCACCAAAATTACCTGTTGGATCCTGTGGGCAATGATAATTTTTTTATTTATTTTCTGTTTTAATGATAAAAAGGGTCAAAACGTGTTTCAGTTTCCCACTGGGGAATGGATGCAAAGGGTAATTGGAAGGCATAGGATTACTGCCTTGGCCTTGTAGTGACACTGTACATAGATGGAGTTCACTTCGGTTAAATACCCAGTTAACAGGCAGGATTATTCTCACAGTTTTTCAGCTGACACTTTGGGTCTCAAGCAGGGACAGAGAAAGGTGTGTATTTCTGCCCCCCTATTACCTCAAGCTTATTCATATGCACTCTTCAAATAGAAGAAGAAAGTTCATAAGATATTGCTGAATCTTTAGAATACACTTTTATACTGGGATTTCTTAACTACCATGACTCACATCATTTACCTTTCAATGAAACTTTGTGTAGAAAGGAAATTAAATGAGAGCATCTAATTATTTCAAAAACACTAGATTATTTTTTCAAACCTTTAAAAGAAGGTTTTCTTTTCTGTAATCCCTTAGGAGTCCTAAGAATAGTTCAGTAAAGCAGATTTCTCACTGGAGCATAGGAGCACCCTAGAGGGACTCATGAACTTTACGCATAGTTTTTTGTCTTCCTTTTTATTAGCAGTCAAACCAAGTGTCAGTGAAGCTTGCTTATTGTCTTTTATCCACCATCCCACCCAAAAGTAAAGCTAGTTTCACCAGAAGAGGCACCTGCTCATCTAACCGAGACGCTGTTCAACCGCCATAATTTTCTCAATTTACCTGATCTGTTCAAACAGGAATCTGTCAGGGCTCGTAACAAAGTGTTTGGAAGCAAAACATTTCTCAGTGTGTGAGACAGTGGAGCATAAATGATGGAATGTGCTATATACCAACCAGCAGCAGGAGTTTCAAAAAAATGCAATTCAGAATCTCTTGCCCAAAAGCCCATTTCCACATGATAAATAATGTAACTCTGGGAGCACTCTGTGCTCTGCAACTTAAAAGTAAAGTTAACACAGTACAATGTCAGTGTAAGTTCTAGTCAGACTGACAGCTGAATGGGAATGGTTACAGGTAAACCCCTGACTAAGCAGTTTTGGTTATCGCAGGAAGGCAGAGCGCGCCTCGGCGTTTGATGTGTTCCCTAAGCTGGCCCTCTGCGAGTACATTTTAAATTAGACACTTCTTTTTCTATAACAAACTTTGCTTCCCAAAATATATACCCTTGCGTTTTGGTCATAGAAATTATTTGAGGCTTTTTGGTTTAAATTACGACATGTATCTTTCTGAAAACATTGTTTATGAGCAAATGGCTAAACTAGCAGAATGACTTACACAAATACCTCCCTGACTAGACAATTGAACACGTTTAAAACTTTGCTTTGCTGTCTTATTGTCAAGAATTGCCCAGCCTCTTTGGGCAAAAGATTGAGAATACTTAGAAACTCTTGAACAATGGGTTAAGATACCAGTTGTGAAATTTTAGCCCTACTGATGGGAACAATAAAATTTGAGTTCATTTCAGTAGAACAAAAGTTTTCTTCTTGTGCTGAAGTGAATCAGAACTTGACTGACTTTCATCTCAGAATTTAGGTGGATATAGGTGTTGCATTTAATGTTAAAGCAGCGATTTAAAACTAAACCAACCATCAAAGAACTGTGATTGTTCTTCTTTCAGGTTTTCTATTCCCCGAGATACTGCCAAGAGAAACTTTTCTATGAAATTCACCAGGGCTTGCATCAGGGTCTGTGTGCTGAGTACCTGCTGCTATATTCTTCTTGTCATGGTTCCCATCAGAACAGTTGGGATGCAATCTTAACTGAACGGAATTGATGATAAGCTGATGCCCAACAGAAAGGACAGCATAGGAAATAATTTTGCCATCTATTATTAGTTGCTTGAGCACTCCTGAGTAGTAGCAATATTCAGGAACTATGTGCAAGTACAGTAGATCTATTGTAACCTTGTAGGAAATGTTTCAGTTTGATAAACTGGTGGCAATATTTTATGCTTTGATGATGGTAAAATCGTATCACTACGTTCACTCAGCCCATTAGTAGGTATTTGTGGATATGGTAAGTCAAAACCATTAATGTTAGGAGTTTTCAAACAAAGTGTTTTATGCCTAGTGCAAATCCTTTTTAAAAGAAATGTCATGATAGCTACTTTGAAATAACTCTTGAGTTCATTCTGGATGCCAAAGATCAAATTAAGCCCTTCCTTTATGTGCTGTTTTATTCATTTCCCCTTTAGTGACACTTTTAGACAGCATGGCCTATATAAGGACATTTCTTAAATTGTTGAATCAATGATAATTAAATAAGGTTTCCAGATCTTCTTATGTTCCCCTGTGTTATGTTTCCAGTTCACCACATGTGATAACAGTATATAAACTGAGCTCATTTCTGGTCAGTTTTTCATTTATAGTATGTGAGTATATCCATATTGTCTCCTAAATTGCCTTAACATTGGAAGGTTTTATGTATTTTTCTGACAGTTACACTGTTTCAGAGTGGTTCATACAATGCTAAAGAAAATAGAGTAAGCTCTAATTTCAAACAAAGCAGTGTAGATTTGGAGTTGTTCTGCTGAAGTAGTACCCATTTGTGTTCGTATACATGAAAATGGAAGTGGATTCTAGTCTATGGGTTGGTTTAGTTTGTTAATAAATAATTAGTAATACACAGAAAGTAATGAATGATCCTGAAATGATATGGTAAAATGCTTCTGCATAGCGTTGTGATTAGAAAGAATATGGTAGTTAGATCAAAAAACTTTTTGATGGGCTATGTTTGACTTTTGCATTTCAAATATTTACTTGGCAGCCTGGACTATCTTTTCTGAGGTAGAAAATATTTATCTATCTATCTAAATATACATATATATATATAAAAGTTGTACATTAATTTGATATGTTAAAGCCATCAGTAAGTAGTGCAACACTGACAGAAAGGGATTAGAAAGCACACTGCTCATTTTCAAAATTAACTTTTAGCCGAACTCTCCTTAACTAAAATCAGACAAGTCTTATTTCATAGTTTCATGGCTTTTTCAGTTCATAAGAAAAAAACTCATTATGATTATTCTGACTTCATGAGCAATGTGTCCCCCACAATTTTTCTGAATAATTCTTGCATCACGTCATAATTGTGATTGATTGTGCTAGAGCACAGAAAGACAATGAATTTGAGAGCTTCAAGTCTTAATTTTATTCTGCTCACTCTTACATCAATAAACAGACTCAAAATCACTTTCAACTGCGTTAGTTTGAGCAAGAAAAATATTAGCTTACCAATCGGAATCGTAGTCTGTTAAAGAAAACAGTTTGTATGGCTCATTTGTTATTCTTGTCCATAATTGCACTTTTTGTTCTTAGAGCTGCTCCACGTGCAAGGAGAAAAGACCTGCTCACAGTCTCTGTACGAGCTGCAATAAGTGGTTGTGCAGCTCATGTACAGAGGAACACAGGCATGGCAAGGAAACTGGAGACCGCTTCCTGTCTTTATCCCTGAAGGGCTGCACAGGTACCAAAGATGCACTTGGAAATTTTGTTTCTTCTCATATCAGTTATTCAGTTGAGTAAGGATCTGTTGCAGGCTCTGTGCCAGACACCGTGCTCTGTGTGACTCAGGAAGATGGTTCCAGGGTCTGGGTCTTTTAAAAAAGCATGAAGATTTTAAATAAAATTGTGAGAGTTTGCAAATTTTTCTTCTGCACTATAATAGTAATCCTTGTCCATGACACCACTGCTTTATACTCCTCAGCATCTGAAGATGAAGGAAGCAAGTTTTCCTTGTTTTGCCCAGTGCACACTCAAGAGCCACTCAAGCTGTTCTGCGAGACGTGCGATACCCTCACCTGCCGCAGCTGCCTTCTGGCTGAGCATAAGGAACACAGGTACCACACATGGATTGCTTAATCATTGTCCCATCTGCAACTGCAGCTAATTTAGATTTAAGACTCTTCATCTGCATTTCCATGGCTTGTTTATTGCCCTCACAGAATCACTCACTGCTACCAGCAGTGTGTACCTTCCCAATTGTTTCATCTGCCCAGATACTAGGCATGTGTGTGTATAGTTCCTGTGATTGTGCTTAAGGGCACAAGTTGAACTCGGTACTCAGCATCATTCAGATATGTCTGTTTCCCTTTATCAAAGACATCCTGACTGTGCAAGACCAGAGTTACCAACACTTCAGCATGCTGCTTGCCTGTGGGAGTGTGCCAGCCATGTAAGGAATTGTCTATACAGTGACACTTTTTCTGAGATGAGCCTGTCTATATGAAGGGTGATAAGGTTTAGCTGTCACAGAGAACATCTGTAGTAGGAAAGAAACAGACAACCATGTCCAGACAGGTATTAAAACAACTGGTCCCCTATCAATAGAAAAAAACCCCATGGTGTGAGAATTTCTCCTTCTTTCACAGGTTCAGCCATCTGAATGAAGCTTTGCAAAATCAGAGAGTTATCCTGGAAAATGTCATAACTAAAGTAGAAGAAAAAAAGAATGGGATTCAGGTTTCAGTTAAACAGATTGAAGACAGGTAATTACTATGCATTTTTCTGTCATGAAAGTGGGTGATCAGTAGAAATAATGTTTTCATGAAATGTAGGTTAATGGAAGTAAATGCAGATTTTATTTTTTTTTTTTTCTTGGAATGTAGGAAATAACAGGAAAATTAGAAATATCTAATTCATATATAAGTAGTAGTGACAGTCACGACACTGTAATACATGATTGCACAGTCTTTAGACATGTGGCAGCTGACTTCAGACTTAAGACTTCTTTGTACAATCCATTTCCAAACTAGAATTTGAAAAGGTTAGAAGTAAAGACTATTTTAAAAATACCTCATTTCTTCAAAAAAGCCTCAAAACAAGCTGCAATTCCAATCATGACTAGTACAAAAATGAAAATATGATATGAACTGGATTTCAGCTACTGATTATGCATTTGTTAGCTGTTGGATCTCTTTTCTGCATTAATGACATAATTTCAACCATCTTGGAAGAGTAGAAATCAATTTATACTATTTATGCTCTAATACAAAGAGAAAGTTTTTTGATTATGACTTTTGTGTGTGTTTGAAGAAGAACTTAAGACTGTTCTTGGCATGATATTTGGGAGGGTCAATCAGCATCAGCATGCCACATCCAGATGGTAGTGGTCAATAGCTTAATGTCCAGATGGAGGTCAGTGATGGGTTGTGACCCTAGGAGTCTGTATCGGGACCAGTGCTGTTTAATATCTTCATCAGTGAGAAGGACAGTGGGATCGAGTGCACCCTCAGCAAGTTTGTAGATGACACCAAGCTGAGTGGTGTGACTGACACACCTGAGGGACAGGATGACATTCAGAGGGACCTGGACAAGCTCGAAAAAAATGGGCTTGTGTGAACTGTATGAGGTTCAACACGGCCAAGTGCAAGGCCCTGCACCTGGGCCAGGGCAAAGCCCAGTATAAAGACAGACTGGGGGATGAAGAGATTGAGAACAGCTTTGAGGAGAAAGACTTGGAGTACTGGTGGATGAAAAGCTGGACATGAGCTGGCAATGTGCGCTCGCAGCCCAGCAAACCAAGTGTGCTGGGCTGCATCAAAAGCAGCGTGGCCAGCAGGGTGAGGGACGTGATTCTGCCGCTCTGCTCTGCTCTGGTGAGACCCCACCTGGACAGCACCCAGCTCTGGAGTCCTCAGCACGGGAAAGACATGGACCTGTTGGAGAGGGGCCAGAGGAGGCCACAAGAATGATCAGAGGGCTGGAACCCCTCTGCTGTGAGGACAGGCTTGAGAGAGTTGGAGTGGTTCAGCCTGGAGAAGAGAAGCTCCAGGGAGACCCGATTGTGCCCTTGTAATATTTAAAGGGAGCTTCTAAGAAAGATGGGAACAAACTTTTTAGCAGGCCCTGTTGTGATAGGACAAGAGGTGATGGCTTTAAACTGAGAGACGGTACATTTAGACTAGATGTAAGGAAGAAATGTTTTACAATGAGGGTGATGCAACAATGAGGTTGCCCAGAGAGGTTGTAGATGCCCCATCCCTGGAAAACTGCATGGCCAGGTTGGATAGGGCTCTGAGCAACCTGATCTAGTTAAGATGTCCCTGCTCACTGAAGATGGGTTAGAAATAAATGACCTTTAAATGTCCCTTCCAACCCAAACCATTCTATGATTCTGTCTGAAGAGAAGCGTGGGAGAACTTATGGGAAAAGGTGCAATTTTCATTGAAGTTCTCTGTCAACAGTTAGATCAGTTCTTGTAACAAATAACTACTAAGATCTGAATAAATGATGTACCAGTTGGCTCATCCAGGCATGTCTATCTTTTGCCCATAGGTTGCTTGAAGTAAAACATTTATACAAAAAGGTAGAAAATCAAATAAAAATGGCTAAGATGGTTTTGATGAATGAGATCAATAAGCGAACAAACATCCTTCTTGAACAACTTGATGTAAGTAAGGCTAGTTTCTTTGATATCTTGGAAAACTAAATTTAATCCCAGTGCCAATGGAGAGAATATAGATGGCAAGAGTTACTGTCCCTTTGCTTATGTTTTCAAATTTTTTATTTTTATTTTTTTCTTCAGAATTTTGTGGAATCAATGGTTGACAAAGATTCAGGATGAAGTGGCAAAATGTTTGCTTATCATAAGTTAACCACATTTTCTAATGGAGTTATAGGAATAGAGGTGCACCTTTTGGGTACTTAGAAAACAAACCAGTTTATGGTTTTAATGTTTAATTTGTAGAAGGCCACTGTCAGCACATTTAATAGCCCGTTTTTGAAAGCGATCCTCCGGTCTCCTTTCTGTAACAGAGCCTGTGGTTTTGACTCAGTGTCCAGTCAAGTGAATATGATTTTATTTTGAAATGTGCTGAGCAGAAAAAGTGCCATCAGATCCAATCAGAATTTCCAGTTCTCAGTTATTCTTGGGTAATTTTAGCAGGTATTGGCAAGACAAGGCACCCAGCACTTGCTGGCTACCTTTGAACTTACATATTTAACTCAAATATGGCTACTCAGCTAAGCAGCTTTATGAAAAAGAGAAACGTATCTTCTTATTTCAGTATTATTAAGCATTAAATAAATTCAGTGTTCATGTGTATTTACAACGTTTCAGTGTTTGGATTATCTGTAAGCACAACTGAACTGTGCATATGCTTGAAGTATATGCAGTGCTGTTGAAGTGCGTGTAGGGGGCATCAGATGAAATCAGCAGGTGCTGGCTTCAGATCAAACAATGGCATAGAGTTCTTCACATAAGTGCTAAGTAAGTGCGGCTCTCCCTGATGCAAGATGCTTTGCATGGGTTCAAAATGCAATTAGACCAATTACACTGGGTGTGATAATGTAGCCTCTGTCTTTGTGGTCCCTAAATCATGAATTGCTGGAGACTGGAAGACTGTTCTGAGGAAATGCTACATACTTCCCCTCTTGTACTGTTTCTTGTGTCTCTTCTGTTGTGTGTTGCAAGAGACAAGAACAATGGTCCAGGGGCAAATTTGTGCCAACTTTTACAGCTTTCTTGGGTTATGCTATTCTGTTAAACCAAGGCCAGAATGGTGTAGGTTGTTTGCTCCCAGAGAAGTCATTATTCCTGAATTCAGACACACCTGTTGGATAGGATTTGCTTTCTTTCCATGACTGATCATTCAAAGAGGTTGAAAATAAGCACCCCTGCAAATAATGCATAATGTAGTGCCAATGATTGTATGCATTATGCTTGTCTGAAGAATGAAAGTTATATTCTACTGATTCACATTATTAATAGAAAATCACCAATGAAAGGAAGCAGAAATTGGAGCAACAACTGCAAGGTGTTGTGGTTTTAAGCAGACAGGTTGAACACGTGCAGAACTTCATCAGTTGGGCAGCGTGCAGTAAAAACAACATCCCTTTTCTCTTCAGTAAAGAACTGGTAAGAGCAACACTTATTTTCTCAGTATATTGAAATTGTGCAGTAGATGTGAGAACTGTTTTAGGGATTTAAAATGCCTTAAATAAAACATTTTCACAATCCTGTAATTGTGAATAAAATCATCGTCCTTTGATTTGTTACCAGATTGTGTTTCAGATCCAGCGCTTGTTAGAGACAAACTGTAACGCAGACTTAGGCCCTCCTCTGAAGATCAGATTTACTTGGGATCCCTCCTACTGGACTAAACAACTGTCCAGTTTGGGTAAGAAAAATAGATTGTTGTTTATTAGGGAAGTGGCCAAAGCTAGACAAGACAAATATAGACAAGACAATTCCTCTAAAGAGTTCTTTCCTTTTTTGTTTTGACTTCCAGTTTTGTACCACTTGTCATGTGCTGAAGAAAAGCTAGTAGGGCTGAACTTACCTGGTCTTCCCTCCAATTATATCAATTCCCCTATTAAAAGACATCATGATATATAAATATTACCTTATAAACATTACCTAGAAATACACTTTATAAATACAATCTTTGATGGTCTTACAAAATCACAATGTAGGAACAAAACTACTAGTAGAGTGGAAGCACTGTGCAGGAATAAACAAATAACTTCTAACTGAAATGACTTGAAATGCAGTGTCTCTGGCTCTCAAACAGCCTTGGCTTTGCCCCATGTGTTTGAAATTCAGTCTGTCTCAGCAACCGACACTGTGTCTCTGGCATTCCTGTGTGGAATGGAGTATCTGCAGTGGACCTTGTACTGTTTCCTCTGCCTTACCCAGGGGCAGCTGGGCTCTGTCACGCTCACGCTCTTCAGATCCTTTAGTATCTTAGTGGCCAAGGATCCTGAGCATTGCTTGGGACACTTACAATTAATGGGCACAAAGATAGCTTTAAGGCACTGACTGTATAATTACGGTGTTATTTATATAATGAAGGTGCATACTGTGACTTTGTTTCCCACCAGCTACAAATTTCCCAACTGCAGTGGGTTTTTACAGTAAATTCAGTTCAGTGGGCTGATCAATGGTCTAAAAGACTGGTTCTTGTCCCATTTTAAGATATTTAAAACTAGACAATAAAACACTATCCAAAGTATCACAGGGAATAATCTTGACTAAAAGCATGGACAGGATCTGTTCATAGGTCACTTCTATTTCTAGCTTTTACGATTCTCACCTTCATAACATCAATCTCTTTTATTTTTGTGACTTTCACGATGGAAGCAGTCTTTTGTAGCTGTGCTTACAGATGAGAAGATATACTTAAGTAAAAAATTAAAGTATCAGCCATATCCATTAGTTAAAATGAATTAAGTTGAGGTCAGTTTTTCAAAGCATTTGCTGATAATTCAACTATGAGTTCCACTGACATCTGTGGGGGTTTGCTGTGATCTTAAATCACAGAAATATCTTCAAAAATTGGTCTTGTATGTTGGAGGACTGTTTGGATAGGATATTTGAATATCTTTTGTATTTGAAATGAACACGAGAAAATGGCCATTGTTCAGTTTTTACTGTGGAATTTGTCCAGATCATAGGAGGGAGTGAATTTGCTGTTTTTTTCCAGGAGGTCTCACTATGGAAGGTGGACACATTTCTCACTCAGATGTGCTGCTCTGTGGAAATGTGCAAGGATTACAGCCACCCTTCCTTCACGGGCAGCGTTCCCCAGCATCGCAGCTGGGGCCTGTGAATAACCAGTCACACCAGTTTCCACCCGCAGTTCCGTGTCCTGCGCCTGTGTGTTGCTCGCACTGCCTCAGCGTACCTCACCCAAACAAAGCCCAGCCTTCTTACCAAGACATAAACCGCCACCAGAATTTCAGACCCCCTCCTGAACTGCATCAGCAGTGTTTTCCTCTGCAGTACAACATGCAGCAGCATGACAAAGAGCCAAGGGGTGCCCCCCAGCCTGTGAAGCTAGCACAGCCTGGGCTGGAACAGCAGTCACGGTCAGAGATGGAGAATGTGTCTGCGAGGGTGGGAAAGCACTTGCCATCCCAGCAGCTGCAGCAGCCTGCACCCCTGGGTTATGCTGTTGTATCTCATGAGGCTCAGCAAGTTCATATGAGCCACCCACAGCCATCCCGCACACAGGCTTCTTTGCAGACTTCAACCATGCAAGTGCAACTTGGCCATCTCCAGAAGATAAAATCTAACCACTTGCCACAGCCATTGCAGCAGAAGCAGCTGCCACCAGCATCACCATCATCAGGTCAGAGTGAGAACACCCACAAGCAAGTCATCCAGCAGAGCCTGGACATAATGCACCACCAGTTTGAACTGGAGGAGATGAAAAAGGATCTGGAGCTGCTTCTTCAGGCCCAAGGACAGCCCAGCTTGCAGCTGAACCAAGCCAAGCCACCTCAGCATGTTCAACAGACCATAGTAGGACAAATAAACTACATAGTGAGGCAGCCAGCCCCAGTTCAGCAACAAATCCAGGATGAAGCACAAGTAAGTTCTCTGAAAACTCTTTCCTATTGTGTTTAGGCAATGTAAGCTCAGAAATGGGAGACACTTCTGAGATTTTATGTATTTGGTTGAACTTTCTGTTGTCTTGTCTATGTTCATATTCAGCAGAGGCTTCACGCCTCATGCAGATTGGGCCAAAATTTTTAAGTGCTGCATAAACAACGTGGGTGCCAAAGATCCAAATCTCTAAATAGATAAGGTGGGAGAATAAAAGCATCATGATTTGTCCTTTGTGCACAGGTAATGGAGGACTGCAGTAGTGTCACTCTCCTTTCCAACTCCTTTTTACTGGAAGCCTAAAGCCCCGAATCCTTGAAAAATATTCCCTTTTGATTCTGAATGATTAGTGAAGAGTGCTGAACACTTCCCCCACCCCCATCCCGCGAGTTATTTTCCATTCTGCTAGTAACTGCTCTTGCTATTGCATCATGTCCTTTAAGAGTTTCATCAGTTTTTGTACGTGCTGTTCTGTCAGTTTTGTCAGCTGGGCTAATTTCTCCCCTTTTCCTCTGTTTTTGAACCCTGCTTTTGAAAAAGGATCAGTGCTTGGTGGTGAGCATCCAAATCACAAGGCAGATAAGCTGCACAATAAGGGGGCTTTGAAACTCATGCAAAAGAGTGGGGATTGCTGTGGAAAGGTGTCTGTGACTTCCCATTGTGTAAATTCTGTGCAGTTCCCACCTTGAATAGCTCTCAGATTGACTTACTTGTTGGGGCAGATTGCAGGCTTTTGGAATAGCCGTACATTTCAGCAGCTTTATTGTTCGTTTAATTGGTTTTAGTTCATTAATATTTGCAAGAAATCTTTATTCATTTACCTGTCTGCTTAGGATTACTTTGAACATCATTGTTTTAGAGTCTTTGCAGTCTTGTCATGTTGTTTATTTTGTGAGTTTATGTAAATTTGTTACAACTTTTCATTCTGAGATTTTGCAAACACAAATTTTTAATTGTGATTTGTAGGTCTGTGAGAGTTCCACTGAACTTGATGCCCCAAAGCCAATAATTCCTCTTGATAAAAATAATAGTGCCTCTGTGTCACAGTCACTAGATGAAGAAGCCAGTGTGAGCAGTCACTCCCCTGAGAGCACACTGCAACAATCAGCTTTCCATCCATCGAGAAAGGTATAAAGAACTTTTTAACCCCCCCATATTTTAAAGGGAAAACTTGATTTGATAATATTGAATGTGGTATGGCATTGGAATTTAAAATCAGGCTGAAGAAATTACAATACAGTGAAAGTCAACAGAATGGCTTGTAAATCTTTGAAGACAGACATAGCCTAACCTAGTGTGTGTCTCCCAGGAAGATGCCTGCACTCTGGGCTGTAGCCAGGATCAGCAAATGTTCTATAAGCTGGCAGTGTTCAGGTCTGGCTGGCAAGATTGTTAAGCACGAACTGGTAAATAAACAGAAGACTATTTCTTCACTGAGTAAATTCAGTCCAGTCCCTGTCTCTAGGGATAGAACTATCAGGACTTGCTACCATACTAGCTGCTGTTAATTTGGCAGGAAAAAAGAGATATTTTGATGAAATCAGACCTGAGAACATCCTTCACAATGGTTACCTTAATTATTACTGAAGACATGGTGTCTGAGAGGGTTATAATTCCGTTATATTCTTTCTCCTTGTTCATGTGTAAGCAGAAAAATCATAGATTTCTGTATCTCTAGATTATTTCAGCACAGAGCTATGCTTTGATCCTTCTGCCTCCTGGGAGGCCCTAACTATTGAGGACACAGCATAAATGAAACCAGGAGATCTCATCCTCATCAGTGGATCCTTGCTGGCTCTGGATATCACCCACACATTTGGGGCAGGGGAGCTGTCTTTTACCTCTCTGCACAGTTTGTTTAAAACACTCCAAACAGAAGTTCATATTCTGGTTGCTCAAATATATTTGGTACTTCTGTGCATAACTCATGTTGTGTCCCATGCAAAAGCCTTTCATGGATATTTTTTCTTGGAATTTGTGTGTGTAATGTAGTGGAAGAACTTGTAGTTCCTTACTAGCCCCAAAAAGGAAGTTATTTTATTCTTTTTATGTAGCTTTGTAGACCCAACATGTTTATGATGCAATACCCATTCGGAGAGTTGCTGGAGATCCTTTTGGGAATTGTAGAGACACAGAAAGTTAATGATCACTGAGGGTCAGGAAGCAGTATGCAAGTCAGATTTGGAAGCCACAAAGAAATCTGCAATTGCTAACTTAATCCTGGAGATGTGATGGAATTTCTGGATCAGGCTGATGGCATCACAAAATTCTGAGATGAAGCCCTTTGTCTCTGAACTTTCACATGTGAGGAAGCACTCCCTTAACCTCTGATGACAGAGCACGGGACTGAGGAAAGCTATGCAAATTTTCTAGGACAGGGCTACCATTTCTTTAGGATATGACTGTAAAAATTGAAGATGTATGTTTCAGACCTGAGCAAGACCATGCACCTGACCACATAATTTTCTTGTAATGCAGACACACCCTTAAAGTTATTTGTGAACATGAATGGTGATGCTAGCACGCTAGCTTTCAGGGGTTTTCTACGTGCATGTTGAAGATGTGCCCTTTGTCTTCTGGACCTGGAAATGAGGTTACTCCCAACAGCTTAAGCAAGAAAAGTCAGAAAGAGGGAAGAAAATGCAAGAAGATCTGCAAGAGAGATCAGTGTAGTCTGGTGGGGAAAAGAAAAATAAAAAAAATAAAGGGAACAAGAGCTGATTCATTGCTGTACAAGTTGAGAAGATAGCAAGAGGAGGATACTCTGTTAAAAAAAAATTTTAAAAGGACGTTTCTCTAATGGTGCTGGGACGTGTATGCTCTTGTGCAGAAAGCACAGATGTCTCTGGATTTTGACTAGTTTCCTGGTTCCTCTGCAAGAAATAAGGATGTTCAACAGCTACAGTTCCCCATCTTTGCTTGTATTTGTCTCTTGTGATGAGCTGTTTGGGATGAAGCCATAATGTACTGGTAGCTCTGGCAGTGGCTAATTAGAAACGATGATGGGAAACAAGACAATAAGGAAACCATTGAAATATATTCTTGATGAATGCTGTTTAAAGATGTGTGACTGCTTCTGCTGACAATTAGATTAAATATAGGCTGAAATGGGAGATCGGTTCCTATTTAAGAACAGGGGGATGTGGTTATTCATTCTCTTCATTCTCATCTCAGTTTCATCTGATTAAATGCTTTCACACTCATCTCCAGACAATTTCTGTATAGATGTTGATCCATTTACTTTCATATGGCCTGTGTTCAGAACATTTCATTTCTCTCATATTCTTGGATGACATGGAAAAGGTGAACGTGGAGAAACCTAAAATACTGCACTTGGAAAATATGGTAAAGAAAATGTCTAGAGAAACCTTTGGCTACATGGAGAAGAACTGTATTCTGCCATTTGGAGAATAATTGATATTGGACTTCGTGGCCTTGTGGTAGAGTTCTGCTGAACTCTGACAGCCTTCATTGCTCACAGCATTCCTAGTGGAGGAGGAAGTTCTCTGGCTGCAGAGATTCTTTCATTGCAGAGAAAGCAGTGTGGACCAGGATGTAGCAAAACTCAGAACTGACTGTTTAGCAATATGCTTACCAAGATCTGTCAAAAAATAAAAGCTTCCATTAGCCCAGTAGTTTCCTTTACTTTGGGGGGGGCAAGGCTTGATTGCTCATCTAATTAACATCTGTGCATTGATTTTGAAACATGTTTATGGCATGCATTTGATACTGTTGACTGAAAAACTAGATGAATTGTCTGCATACGGGATCATATTTATGTGTGAAGCAACATAAAGCAGCTGCTATTAATTGTTTGGGATCAGAACATTACTCATAAAGAGGGAAACCTCAAGTACATTTTTCAGATCACCCCAGCCAAGTATTAGCGCAGCTGTTACACCACGGTGTGGGGCACCGTGTGCTGTGTGAGTGCCTTTGAATTCAAAGAATGCCTGGTCAAGTTATTCTGATCAGTACTGTTTTCTGTCCCTCGCATTTAAAGCTGGTTATTGGGAAGCAGAAGTAGAGAAGCAAGGATTAAACACTTCATGCACTTGTAAAATGTCCTCATGTGTTACATTTTACCACCTATCAGGACAAAAACTAAATCTAGTTTCACTGAGCAGACAGAATTTTGGCTCTCCAATCATATAAAGTAGGGATTTCTGGCTGGTGTCGTCCAGAAATGTTAGCATCAAGGCCACCACTGTCTTGAAGTTCAGAGTAATTCCTGTCTGTGCCCATCTTCTCTGTCTGAATCTGTATAGTACAGTCACTAAACATGTAACTCCAGTTAATATGTGGGCTTGTTTTCATTTGTTTCACTGTTGTTGGTACATTTATACTGAAGTTTGTAAGCTTTCCTATCTTCCTGTGTATTCCTCTAGCTATTCTTTCTCTGTGAGTTGAATTGTTTTGTGCAGAATAAATGTTTCTATACTTTGACCATTGATTGTTTGATGTAAGTCACGTACTGCACTTGGGCTTGAGTAGCACTTTCTACGAATGCAACACTTGAATTGAAAGTTTTCTGTCTGTGTGCAAAATAGATTTAATTTTCTCTTCACAGTCCTCTGTCAGTATACTTCACTTATGTAGCTGGGACCATTGTTTTGGGCTGTGGAGCTGTTCTGTCTCCATGCCTGTCCAGTAAGAATGCCAGCAAGCCAGAGGACAAATCTCAGCATAGCTTTTGTGATACCTGCACTTTTGTTCTGGGGAGCCAAGCTCTAGCAGACAGATTTTATATAAGCTACTGAATTGCTAAGCTGCAGTGTGAAGGAATGAGTACTCAGATCAACAACTGTCATGGAAAGGGTACCAGCCTTCTGCAGTGATACAGTCTTCCTGTTGCTTTGACATGCTATGATGCTGAATTATTAATTTGCACACAGGACTTGAAAGGTCATCGATTCTGGAGCAGAGGTGAGAATCATAAAAGATATTATAGGCCTAATTGTGTTTTCAGGAGTAACGAAGGGCATACGATCTGTGTTTCTCTTCCATGTACCGAATAGTAATTTATGGCTGTGATAAGCAAGATGTCTAAAGGCTGTACATAGCATTTGAAGAAATGTCTTAATTACTGTACATCTATAGCACAGATTTGTAGTTTGAGCCTTAGGTACTGCTCCAACAGACACAGGCATTGTTTCAGGGCCAGCTGGACATCTTTCCTCCTCAGACTCCATAAGTGCACCGCTTTCTCTAGCAAGGAGCAGGGCCTTTACCTCTAGGAGGAAGGATTCCTTGTCTTGTCCAGCTGTTGGATTGAGTCCTGGGCACTAGAATGCTCCATACCATCTCCACGTGTCCTAAAAACCTAACTGGCTTGGGTTCTTATGGTTCTGCCTTCTAGGACACTGATTGACTGTGAGTAGATTGAACAATGTTTGTCAAACTCATGTTTGGTTATGTCCCTTAGCAACCTTGGAGGATTTCTCCCCTTGAGCTGTTATTCCACCTTCTGTTTATAATAAATATCTGAATATGTTGTGCACTGTATTAGTAAATGATTACTGAACAGATAGATCTGTTCATTTGTAGCTGTAGCCAATAGCAGTTGCTTAGGAAAGGGAATAAACCCCAGACAAATACAAACTAATCCTTTGAGGATATACTATGCCAGCTTCTGAGAAGCAGCACTTTCTGAAATGAAGGTTGTACCCAGACAATTGTGTTTCACAACTCTTCATGGACCCTTCCTTTGTGAATTTGTCTAAATCATTTTTCTGAGTTCATTTGAACAGCGTTGGTCTCCTTGGCATTCTGCAGCAACAGTTTTGCCTTGCACGAGAAGTTTCTCTGTTTGCTTACTTTGTCTATTGCCTGATGATTTAGCAGAATGACTTCTAGTCCTTGTGTTAGGAAAACCAGTGAATGATCACTTGGTATTCACCACCTTCCTAATATCTGTGTTATAGAAGTCATCTTTTTGAAGCCGAAAGGTGACTGCTGGTCTCTAGTGTCTTTTTTTTTCATCAGATCCATTATATGCTTTGGTCTGTTACAGTTTGGCCATTTTCCCTATACTTTGTGGTCTAGATAAATCGTTTTTGAGACAGGCTGACCAGAAATAGTCATCAAGGTGCAAGCACGTGGAAATTTTGTGTAGTGCTATAATGCTGATTTTTTGGTACTGTTCTTTTGCGAGAAGTCCCAACTTCTTAGTTCTAGAGGTCTTTTTGTCTCTAGCACCATGAAGTACCTGAAATGGGGAAAGCCTAGAAAATATTCCATAACTCTGGAGAGCGCTGAGAGAGGCTTCTGTTTTATTCCAGTTATTTATAATGATGGCATTTCATGCAAGACTAACATAGTGACAGTTCATGGTGGAACCTTTCGGCCTCTCCTGGGTCTCGGTGTGTGTGGACTTCTAGGCTCTGACATGCCAATGCTCCTGTTGCTCCAGGATTAGCAGTGAGAACAGTTGATCACAGTCTGCATTCTTGGGTGTTTTGTCCCAACATGTTGTCCTACGCTTTACTGGTGACAATTCTCCCATCTGAGTGGCAAGTGCTTCCCTAATGGCTTGAGGGTTTTTATCTTTAAAAGCATGTGAAATCTGTGGGAGATGGGTTGATGGGCACCGGTTTTATTTTTGTTAATATTGTACTGAGCACGTTGTGACTACTTAGTGACTGACAGTAATAACAACTTAATACCCAACCCTAGGGCTTCAAATCTGAGCTTGGGACCAGGGTAGTTCTGTTGTTGCTGAGATTTTTTTTTGTTTTGTTTTTAATTACTGTTAATTGTAGGGGTATGAGAGGTGAAGGAAATAACAGCCTGGAATTTAGGGTCCTGTGAATTCCTAAAGTATCAGAGTTATTTTGACTTGAAAGAATCGAGCTGCTTACAGCACAAATGCGTTCATGCTTAATGCAATTAGGTACGTTTCCCAGAATGTTAATTTAACAAAACCTTTTCCTTTGACCTGGAAAAAAGGATAAATAAAACATGATGCTGCTTGCTCCATACAATCTCGTCCTCCTTCCGCTTTAAGCCAGCTCCGGTTTATTCAGACGAAATGTTAAGGAAGATTTGGCTTCTCTTTCTGATGAAAACGGAAAGGAAATCCTTTGGATTGCATTCAGAATTTGGGAAATCCAAACGGGAAGCGTGTGTAGACTGTGTTATCCGCGCTGCTGTCTGCGGTGACTTCAACTACTGGATTGGAGTAGTACATTTGTTTAACCTCCTAGCATAATGAGCTGCCAGGGGGATTGCTCCACTTAATAGCAGCCGTTCATTACTCTGCAACCATTTGCAGCGTGTTATTTCTCGTATAGCAAAGAGAATTGGCGGTTCCCAGTTTTAGCTTGCTTTATCTGTGACACTTAATGTCAACAGCCTTGAGACTTTGCCAAAACAATCCTAACAAATCCTAATCCCAGTGTTTCAAGGTAAGTATTTGCTTCTCAGAATTCTTCTGTATTAGTGCTGCATGTTTACACTGGACCTTTGAAAATGCAACAGTGATCAAAGAAATATTTGAACTGAACAATATGCTTATTTTTTGTTCTCTGAAGGCACTTTGCATGTTCTTTCTTCTTACCTTTCACTACCATGTCTATGAAATTTGTGGTAGAAGGCATTTTGGGGTGGTGATGCTGCTGACATTATATTAGAAGGATCATCAGACCAAAATTAATTATGAGGCAATGAGGATTCCATTTATATTAACACAGATGTAGTTTGATGTGCCAGGCTGTACATTAAAAAGTCAAAAGTTTCAAAATTAACCTACAGCTGAAGCCACCTTCTACCCACGAGCATAATTAATGCTTGTTGTTGTTCAGAGTGCAATGTACAAGCAATAGGGCTTTTATAAAATGGAGATCAATTCTTTAAAGGCATCCCATTTGCAAAATCTAGCTGAACTGTCAAGGGAAAAGAGAAATTTTTGCTAATGGCAAAAGAAATGATTATTTTAGGGAGTGAATTAATAGGCTATTAATGAGCCTTGTTCCCAGTGCATTGTTCACTTCACACTTGACAGCAGCTCCATGGATCAGAATGGAATGTGTCTGTTCTTAACTGCGAGTTTTAATATTTTGTGCTGAAAGATCATAATGTTGCTTCATCATTAAAATAACCACAAAATTAACTTTTGCCCCAAGGGAAAGACAGATGGCAGTTTGATAGCCTCATTATTCTTTTTTCTTCTTAACAAGAGTAGGGTGTTATATTGGCTTATATAATCCGAAAAGATGTCTGAAGAAACTGATGCTAGCTAGAAGTGGAAAAAGATACAGCCGTGTCATGCAATTGAATTTCACCTTTTAGAAAATGTTAGTTGTAACAAAGTCTTATGTGTATGTCTATGTCTTTTTTTTTTTTCCTGCAGTAGGAGTCGTCCCAGTGACTACTCCCTGTAAGTAAAATTGTCTCACCAAAGCCAGGAGTAATCCTACTGTTGTCTTAGTGGGGCTAACATTTTGCCTGCAGTGGATACAGTTACACATGGGACACATCTTCACAGGGTCAGCTCTCAACACGTACGAGATGATGGCACACTCTTGTAACATAAGTAAAGGAGGATGTGTGCAGTGATTAGAAGATGTGAATAGCCACGAGGTCTCCAGTTACCTTGTGATGCAGCTTTGGATGGTGTGCCTACCACGTGTGTGCCTCAGCATGCCCATTTCCAATGGGGCACAGCCTTAGGTGGTTCCTATTGACTCAGGAATTTGTGGATGCTTTGTGCTTTTAAGAATCTGGTGAAATAACTGTTTAGTTACCTCACGGGGACTTAATTAGTGCTCACAATGGACTTTGAAATAGGGGGAAAAGGCAGGGCTGGTTACAGCACATCTGTTCAGTTCAAGCACAAATTCTGCTTATTTATTTTCTGTAAGTGATATGAGAACAATTCACATATTTATTCTGTATTCTGAAAAATGCTTGTGATAAAAAGAGTGACAGAGTGAAAATGTGTACATGATAGGCCACAGTGGTCACCGCATGAGCACATGCAGCACATGGCACAAGCAGATTATGACAGCAAATGAACGTTTTTGATCTTTGTGGACTTCTTTAGGATGTGTGACCATGAAAGCTGGATTCCTTTCTGACCTACATATATAATTTGAAATCTGAGTATTCTTGGAAGTACTCTTATCAGACAGAGTATATGGAAAATGGTGCCTCCATCAACACATTTCCTCATTTGCTGGGTTCTAGTTTTCAGCTGAAATGTAAGGTAGGAAGAATGTGTTTGACTAGTTCCAGTGGGTGCCAAGAAGTTGATATGGCTTGACAGCTTAGATTCAGGGATGTTCACTTGCCTCAAGAGAAGGAAAATGGCCAATATCCTGGCTGCAGAGACTCAGTACTCTGGGGTGCCTTCAACATAAAAAGACTGTTTAAAACAGACTTACTAGGGCACAGACCTTCCCTAGCACTGCAGAATAGCTGTCCTCTTTCTGTCTCAAATGCAGGCTGTTTTGTTTCATTGAATATAAGTGCTCACTGTTCAGGCAAAGCTCCTACTGTAGCTTTAGGATATAAAACTTAGGATGTTGTTTAAGGATAGAAGTTACATCCTTAGGTGGAAATGAATGTCTGTGGGCAGAGTGTTCTCTAAGCGTGTAGATGATATGCATTGCAAGCAGAAGAATTCAAGACTGGTTCCTTTGGTGTTATGTAGGGTTTACACAGGCATAACAGACAGCTAAATCTAGGCTACTGTCTTTACCACCATTGGATTAAGATGGACAAAGGTATCAAACCCCAAAATGGAGTAACAATTGAGAAAAATACTAATTAATTCTAGGAAATGGGTCCTGTCTCAGATTCACTTCTAAGTCACAGGCCCCTAGCAGAAAAGTACGTACAACAATGAAATTAAACTCTATTTCAGATGCAATCAACACATTTCTTTTGTTGTGATTTATACTACAATGTGCCACCTACTTTATTGTAGTCAAATGAGAAGGATTTATTTAGTCAATTATCAAGGATGAAGCAGCAATGAACTATGATGAAATAAACGGGAAATTACATATTCACATCACACAGATCTGCATACTTCTTAAGACTGCTTATATTTGGTCATGTGGACACGAGAAGAGTACTGATTTCAGGATGTAAGGCAGCTTAAGGAAGTCACCTAGATGGGTGGATTTGCTTCTTTCTGTTTAAGAGTATTTCTGTGGTTTCAACAGTGACAAATCATGAGACAGTAGAAAATGCATGTTGCTAAAATTATTTCAGACTTCGGTAAATATTCCCATCCTCCCTTTCTTTGGAAGCTGGGCATGTGCAGCCTTTCCTCATTAGTCCATGTAGGATGTTTCTGGATTTAGAGTGTGATATTTAAAGGGAAAGTGCATTATGTTTCAGTGGGGTAGACTCAGTAGCATAAAGTTTTCAGCATTGTTGGTAGTAGCAATAGTTTCATTCATTCGTATCAGATCTGAATCTTATTTCTTCTGAATCTTCTTTCTGAAAAAAGTAATCTAATGATTTTTTAATAAAATGATAAAATTCCTGATCTGAATCTTTTTTCTTCTGGAACGACTTAGCAGAAGCTAAGCCATTGATATAAACCCTGGAGTTTATATCAAGGATTGATTTAGTACAATATTCTACATGCTTAGGTGTCTCACTTGTAGGAAGTTAAAAATCAGGATCCCTTGGACTGATTGAAGGAAGACATTTTTTTGTAAACCACAGAAAAGTAACCTTGGTGTCTCCTGTTCCAGTGTTCAGCTGTAATGGTGGAAACTCTAAACCCTTTAGAAATGGTGTAAGATTACAGTAGATACTTTCAAGCTCTTGTGACACAGCTGAGGCAGGGTATCTCATCTATTACGGAGAGAACAATAGCATTTTGCTGCTGAGAAGCTAATTAATGGTTGGACTTTTTCCTTTTTTTTTTTTTTTTCTTTTCCCAGAATTCATCATCCTTAAGCATTGTGGGCTTTTCCAGCGGTTTGGAAATGGAATTACCTTCAACAAGGTTACCTAACTTGGCTGATCCACAGATGCAAGGTGCAGCTGCTGTAACACTTGGCCCATCCCCGAACACTCTTTGTGACTGTGATACTCCAACAGAGTCGGTGCCCAGCTACAGCTTGGCACTGGGCAGAGCTCTAAGTGACCTGAGCCCTGCGGTTGCCACTGGCCTCACACCAGGTGATGCACTCCAGGGCAGCACTAAGTGCAAGGTAGGAATTGCTCAAACTCCTCCACTGAGAGGGAATCCACTTTCACTGGTAGCACATGTTACCGTTAGTCAGTCAAAGGCAGCTATTTCAGTAGGTAAAGTTTTCCTTATCTGGTATTTGAAGACTGGTTACAAGTTATTTGCTAAAGATGGAAAGAAAGAAAACTAGTAATAAAATTTGATTTTTATTTTTTTCCCCATGAAGCTGGAAAATGAAGACTTCAATACTGTAGATCATCCTCTAGAAAACAGCTTGGCTACTGCTGGGCAAGAAGTAGTTAATGAGTTAACTCTTTCTATGCAAAAAGTGCTGGAAGAACCTATTAATCTTTCAATCAAAAAATCTCAGCATTGCACTTCTCCTTCTGAACTACTCAGCAACACTTCTTTCCTGCCCATGAATCCCAGCATGAGGCAACTTGGAAACAAAGAAGGTACCAGGCTTTTTATTATTTCATTTAGGGTTTTGGTCTTTTCTAGCACTGTGCATTGCAAGCATTACAAAACAGTGTGCTTTTTAATGTACTTACATATAAACGTGCTTTTCCAGCAAGCTCTAAATATTATCAGTGTACTTAATCCGATGGAAATGTGTGTTTGATCTCATTTGTGGAGGGAAAACATGGAAATGATATGCCTTGAATTTGTAACATCCTTCATTTCTGAACCAGAAACACATGTGTCCGTGTGAAGTACCTGGAGTATTAGTTCTCTTAGAAGCACTCCTGTTAATGAGGCCTGCAGTTATGACTGTTGAAGAGCTAATCTGAAGAGTCCAAATTCAATTAAAACAAAAAAATTACTTCTGACACATAATGTGTCTTCTGCTAAGTCCTTCACATCAGTAGCATAGTAAATTTTTGTTAGGTGAATATATTGCACAGTATGTGCTTTTGCTTGGCTCTGCCATGGAACATTCCTTTCAGCCAAGGCCTATTTCTTAATGGAGAATTAGACCTTGCTTAACTCTTTTCATGGGCGAATTGCCAGCATCCTTGTGCTACAGTGTAAAGTCTCATCCCTGCAAACTCTAAAAGTCAATGGGACTGTTCATGCAAGCAAGGGATTGCAGGATCAAGCTGCTATCCTGTGACTTATGCCAATATTTGGCTGCTTTTCTCTGTAAAAGATGAATTAGTATTTCTATCTCTGTGCCTTTTTTTTTTTATTCAGAGATTTCTAATTAGTACAAAGGAGGCCTAGCTCAGTGAGCCAAGGAAATGTATTTGTCTTCTCTTATATGCACTATGCCAATTTGTGACAATTGTTTGAGTGAGTTACAAGAATCGGGCGCACCCCGACAAAGCTGTGCCTCAGTGTCTCTGAGAGGAGCACCTTCAAAGTATCTGGTCTGGGTTGTGTGACACTACACACAGAAAGCAGCCTCAACATAGACAAATCTCACTATCTAGAACAGATGCTATGAATTTCCTCTATGCAAAGCACAAGTCCTGTCATGCAAGAGGATGGAAAGACTGGACCGTTGACTTCAGTGCTGCTCCTTTTTCACAAGGAAGGATCAGGAGTGAGCAATTCCCATCCTGCTCTCACAGTCTGAAGCAGCACAGTGAGGGGAGATGGGAGATGCAGTCATCATAGGCAGGGTGCACCAGTGAGACAGAGGAGCTCTGCTGCAGAGGCAACCTTATCTCTGCTAGTGCCTCTCAGCAGGACCTGCTGGCTTCAGCAGTGCTGTGCTGCCCAACCTCTGCTTCTGGTGTATATCACCAACGACTCATCCCTTTCTGATATCAAATATAAACAGTTCAGCTTAATTTACAACAAAATACTTCTTATCCTAGCCCCAAGGGATGTGGTAAAAATCGTACATCATTTCACCATTTTCCTTCTTAGAGACACTCTTCTTCTTATCATGGCTTGTATAAACACCCTCCCCTTCTCTGTCCTAGACTAAACAAAGCTGATGGTTTCAGTCTCTCCTCATGGCTCAGGATTGTGATTTTTTTAAAAGCCACTTCATTCCTGCTGCGCTCTTCTGAGTTCTCTGCAATTAAGGAGTGCTGCCCACAGCCAAAGGCAGTGCTGCAGCTGAGGCCTCCAGGGTGCCATGCAGAGCCAGAGTATCTGCTCCTTGTGTTTTACATTCCTCACCGCTGGCCATACGCTGCAGGATGGCATTTGCTTCTTTTGCAGCAGTGTTATGTGCTTGACTCACATGTAGTGAATCGTCCTGGTTAACCCTTAGGTCCTTCTATAGAACAGTTCCATAGTCAGTTGTTTTCCATTGTGATTCATTAATCTGATCCTTCATAAGCATAACACTTGGTTATCTCAGTTCAGTCTTACTGATTTAGGAGATGATTTATTTTTTTTCTCTGCCACATTAAGATAATATTTTAATTGTAAACATTCTCCACAGTGGTTGCAACCCCTCTAGTCTGGTGGTTTCTGCAAAGTTTGTAGGTACTATTATTTCATTAGCCAAGTTGCTGATGGAAATGTTGATTAATATTAGGACTCAGCACCACTGGAACATCCTCTGGTTTGACAGCATGCAATGAGATGCTCCTTCAGCTCAGTGTGCAGCCACCCTTTAGTAATTCTGCTCAGAGCCATGACTACTAGTCACCCTACACTTGAGCAGCAGCCACAAGTGAATAACACATAGGAGTGATGTGAAATGCACCTTTCTTTGTCAGTCTTGATTGCATTGTGTTTCCTGTGGCTGGGAACAACAGGGTATCTTAGAGGCACATTGTCCTGAGCTAGATTTTCCTGGCACGCTCACTTGTACCCAGATGGCCATAATATTTGGTTCGTCTTCTTGTTGATATTGTCTATGTCAAACTAATGCCTACCAAAAGGAGGAGTTACTCTGAAATTTGTCAGTGGGCTGGTATTTGTGAGGGCAGCTGCTGGGGCAGTCAGCTCTACCACATCCCCTGTACCCAAGGTTATTGTGTTACTTTTGTGTCTAGTATCAGTCCAGAGCTACCGTTTCTTGCAGGCTTGTATAAGGGATAGTTTTGAATTTATGTTTATATGTTACATATGTTGGAGAATAAAATCATACAGTGAAGCTTCTTAGCAAGGAGTAGAAGATTTCAGAGGCTTCCTGAGCCTCAGTGATTCAGACCTCAGCAGAACTTTTTCTCAAGTGAAGGCTGTATAGCAAAGAGGATTATTGATGTTCCATGTATATGGATGAATGTGGCATGGCTGTGTACATATAGAACTCCCTGGGAATGTAACCATCTCAACAAAATACTTTGGAATGGCTCCTCATATTCAGCACAAAAGCTGTGATTAAAAGCAAAGAGAGAGACAAAGACTGTATCCCAGAATAGAAAATAGCACACACATTTTCTATACATATAGATGAAATGATTCCATAACTCACTTACAATATCATATTAAACACCAGTCAGAAGTACATGAATATTAAAGTACTTTCTACCCTAATCTGACTCTGATATTATAAATATTTTATTCATTTTCTTATCTTCTGTTCCAGATTTCAATAACTGTGAAAAGGAACATTTTGAAATGGATATGAAAAGCAATCAGAATGTCAGGTAACAGGGTCTTTTTTTCATACAAAAGTACTGGCCATGAAATTTTATGCATGTATTTAGAAAATTTGTCATACTTAATGATAATGGAGAACTTAAAGAATGCAAGATTCCTTATAGGTAATAATTCAGAAAGTTGTAAAGTGTTCTCTTAAACTTTAAACCAACAATTTAAAATAAGTGGTATGCTCGTGTATTTCTGTTACTCTGCAAAACTTTCCAGAATTAATAAATATTTGCAAACTTATCTCACTTGAACAATTAGAATCTGTTTAAGCCACAGTTAAACTGAAAAAAATACAACAGAACAGGATTAACATTATCTCAACCACTTTGTAAAATTTTGTTTTCAGCTACTGCTGTGATAATATTTTAAAGTTGATGATGTTCTGTGTTCCTGCTTGAAACCAGCCACATGGAAAAGTATCAAGCATG
The DNA here is from genome assembly GCA_025331215.1 of Actenoides lindsayi. NCBI lineage: Eukaryota > Metazoa > Chordata > Aves > Coraciiformes > Alcedinidae > Actenoides > Actenoides lindsayi. Next base: position 35,366 of record WTSP01020760.1, on the reverse strand, counting down.
ACTTAAACTGGAATGATTAAAACAAAACTATACAGAGCGGGGTAAAGTTTTAGCACAGAAATTAGTAATGCATTTACAGATGTGATTAATTTAAAGTGCTTGCATGCACATTTCTGAAGGAATCGGCATTTGAAAAAACATCCAGATTTTCAGCATTCAGCAGCAGTTACAAAAGAAAAGGAGCACAAACAATAGTGCATGAAAAATGTTGAAACTGAGTAGGGAGGAAAATTTTGTGGACTATGGCTGAATTTAACCACGTGTCCTGTAGACCTGTCTCTAAGGAGGGGAAGATCCCTTACGTGCGACTGGAACGTCTGAAAATACGTACATCAGAAGCAGGGGAGCTCCCAGTGTTTAAGCTCCAGCCACAGGACAAGGAGCAGGAGGGCAATTTCCTCCTGATAGTTGAATGTGGGACCCAGTCTTCAAGTATATCTATAAAGGTGAGTGGGATTTTCTTCAGGCTTTAACTGCTTTCTCCCCTTTATCCCACTGGCCTGCACTCACAGTTTCTGAAAATGATATGCTAACGAGTCAGTTGATTCATTTCACCCTTGGACACTTCTGTGATGGGTTGAAGTAATAGAGAATGCAGTTTTTAGTTTGCTGTGTAGCTCCCTGTTCTTCCATTTCTGAGAAGTCTGTCTCTGGGATTGGATAGCTGTCATGTTTTTGTATTAAAGTCATCAACCTGCCTCATCTGTCTAGTAACAAATATAGCATAAATAGCTTAAAACTGACCTAAATGCCTATTTGAGTGCTAGGAACTGATTCTGGAAATCACAGTGTAATAGATTTTTTTAAAGATTCGTATGCTATTGCTTCTTTAGTGTGAACCTCTTTCCACAGAAGGAAATGTGAATTTCAGGTGGGAACAAAAAAATAGACTCCTTTTTTTCTTTTTCCTTTTTTTTTTTTTTTCTTCTTGAGCTGTTTACTGTAAAGTTTGCAAATAAGATTGTAAAGTATCATGCTTCTGTCATCTGCGATACGAAATGTGTACAGCTCTCCCACAGTGCTATTCCACTGTGGAATGTGGAGAAAATTACTTGATCAAGGTGCCCTAGCCAGCCAGTGGCAGATGCTGAGCTGAGTGTGGGCCTGCTGAACCCGTGTCCTCTCCAGTAGTGCTCACTGCAGAGCAACTATTTTGTCTGCAGATGACTACAGCTGTTATACAAGAAAATGATGATTGTGTGATGCTAGATTTTTCTTCCTTCCAAGATAAATAAAGACAGTCCACCTGGAGGACTGAAATCCGAAAAGGAGAACTCAAAGGAGAGAAAATTTCTCATACCCCAAGCTGCAGGACAGGCACAATCTCCTCCTGTAGACTCTCCATCTGTCGATCAGAAGCTCAGCAATGGCACTTCCATCATGAAAAAGTCTCCAGTTACTCAGGAAGTCAATCCAATTGAAAATGAGGATTTCTGTGCTGTGTGTCTTAATGGAGGAGAACTGTTGTGCTGTGATCACTGCCCCAAGGTCTTCCATCTCTCCTGCCACGTTCCAGCCCTGCTCAGCTTTCCAGTGTGAGTATGTATGACATTTCTTTATTTGTGCTTAGGTTCTGCTCACTGCCTTGGGGCAGAATAATGTATCCTCAGGATGTACGTGTCAGCCTTGCACAAGGGCGAGGACTGCATCTCTCACTTGCCTTGTTTGATACTTTCCTTGCAAAGGGAAGATCTGTCTTACACACTAGGAAATAGAGGAGTTGTTAAACAAGAGCTGTTTCCAGCCATGTGTGCCCTTTCTGCACTTAGCTGGCTAGTATGACAAAGAAGGTGGCAGACTTGACCTTTAAAAACTTTCTTACAACTTACTGGAGAAAAATAAGACCCGAAACTCTCATGTAACGTCTGTGGTGTAGACATCAGCTCTTCTCTGCAGGAACAGTGACTAGCACAAGGAAAGGGCAATCAGTGAGTTGCTATTCAGTTTTCTAACCAGTTTTATGGAAAAATTAAATAATCATTTAAATAATTGGGGCTTTTGTGGAAATGTTTAGGATATTTGTTTTCCTGAGACATACATTCTCTAGCAACATGTACTGATGAAATGTGTGAGACAAGAAGCCAGAGTTAAGTATACATCCATAGTGAGGCTGTGTAACGTGCATTACTGGTGGTGTGCAAGTCTGAATTCGGGTACAAATCGTCGTCAGTTGGGACCAGAGGCTACTTCATTTATGCCAAGGCCAAAGAACTGTCTCAGATGAGAAAAATATGTTGAGATACTATTTTGGAGGTTCTGTTTTTTTCATTCTGTTCAAAAAGGAGGAATTTCCATCTCTTGGTTTTTAATTCAGTGGTGGCCTTGGTCTGCACGCCAATCCTTGGTACTAACTCTAACTATGGGGTGTTATCACTGCTAGAAGCAGACACTGCCTGGGAAAACATGCTGCTAACTTCTGAAAGTGCAGTTAGTTAGAAGAACTGAACAGAATTAGTTCTGTTCTCACTCAAACCAGGACAACAGTCATCATTAAACGTCTAGTTTCAAAACAATGTGAAAACTAAGTTTTTCCTTTAAAATAAATTTCCTAGGTAAAGTTACATTCTGATGAAGTAAATTAATTTCCTTAACAGAAGTTCTGTATTCATAGTTCTTTAATATACCTTCATCCATAGTTATACAGGCCCTGATTTGCAGAAGTTGCTTCACTGCCTTCATGAAATCCTTCCAGAGGTTTCTGAAAATGAATCTACCAGGAAGGACACTTATGCCCGTGCACAATTACATCTTTTTGGTTTGGGAACCTATGTACTAGCATACATTGTGATTTTTTTCTGATAATGTTGATTTCTTAGATAAACATGTAAATTACCATATGAATTGATAATGATATCTCAATTATCAAATAGAACTGGGTTTGGTTTATGGCACAGCTGTTGGCTATTTTTCCTTAATATTTCTTTTCAAAACAATCAATGCAGCTGCACACATTGCTGGTACATGCTTCCAAACACATACCATTTTGAGTTTTTTTCTTTTTTTCTGTGACAGAAAAAGTACAATGACTAGAATCTGAAATTACTGCTCTTCTAATTAGATTCAAATCTCTTGAAGAACACCTAGTGCAATGGGCTTCAGATTGCCTACTATTGTAGTACTTGTTAAGGATGAAATTTATTTCCAAATACAGCGCTTCCTAAGGTTTGTTATTTGACAAGGCTTCTGACAAAATCTGACACAAGGTTTTGGTTTCTTGTTTTGCAGGGGAGAATGGGTGTGCACGCTTTGCCGTAATCCACTGAAGCCAGAGGTAGAATATGACTGTGAAAACACACGCTACAGCCACAACTATACTGCACAACATGGCCTTGATGACTATGACCAGAAGGTGGGAACAACTATATAATGTCCTATTTAGAAAAGGACACATGACCTCAGCATGAGGCTTTTCCTTTTCATTGGCCAGATGACTGTTTTGATTTGGTTGCTACTTGAACGTGTCAGCGAATACAACAAAAGTGTTGTTAATATTCAGTGATATCATTCTCTTCTATCTAGCTATTGCTATTCAGTTTTTAAGTTAATGACATGTTACAGAAAGATCAAACAGGCAGATCAGGAATCCCTTTCTCCTTTGAACTGGGAAGTTGCACTAAGCAGCAGAGCAAGCTTCCTTGAGTCAACTTTGCCTGGCTTTCTGCCACTGAACCTTTTTCCTTTAAGACTTGGCACTTTCTCAGACATCTACTTAGGCCAGTTGCAATGACATTTTTGTGGTGTAGACACTTTTTGACTTCCAGTCATATAGTCTTCATATGTGCCATTGATCCCCTTGGAGATGACATACAGGTACTGTTAACACAGCCTGGATGAAAGCTTCTCTCTTTACATCCCCATTACCAGTTTCCTCCACCAGATTTCCCATGAAAAAATGACATTTCTTAAAGTCCACTTGGTACTCAGAAGCCATGAGTCCAAATAAATGTCCTATGTATTTTGCACAAATGAAGCCTAGAACAGGCACTGTTCCAGTCTGGGCACCATACTTGAAGACAATAGAGATGGTACTTAGAGCACTGGTGCCCCTAGGCAAGGTCTATGAGCATAGCCACAGCTCTGCTCAAATTCAGCTGTGCTGATTCCAGACCTGAGCTACTCTGCCCATGAAGAGCTGGATAAAACAACTTGACGTTGATGCAATCCCTGTTCCTATTGAATTGGGTACAACCTGACAGAAATACTTGGGATCTGGGTCTTGATTAGTGAGGTTCTGTTTAGAAAATGAAGTCCATTAGAAATTCCATTGCTTGTGAGCAACCATGGCTACAGCACTTTTAGTGCATTTTGGGGGTTTTAGCATCAATGAAAAAAAGCAAATACTAGTATTAGTATTTTACAAGTTGATGATTAAACAGAACAGTTTTCACAGTGCTCCCAGCTACATTACTGACATCCATTTGTATGAACAAATATGAACCATGTTATACGTTTTCCACTTAACTGTTTCCAGACTGTTGCTGCTGATTTTTCAGTCAAGAGACGAGAAATAAATCTGGAGTGCCGAAAGGAAATAGTGATAGTGATGAATTCCCAAGAGTTTCCAGGAAAGATACATGCATACAAAATTTTTTACATAATGTTGCATTTCTTGACTATCCTCACTTTCAAAACTGTAAAAATGTGATGTGAGAAAACATCTCCTGTGTTGGACTGGTGTGCCGTGGGGCTTCAGAAATGTGTAGCCTTCATGAGCACTCCGCTTGTTGTTTGTATGATTGATTAACTGAGGGCAAGAATGAAACTTACTTGTTTTGAATTACAATGTATTTCAAATTTGGCTTCTACAGAAGTGTGAAAAGCTGCTGCTTTCCCTGTTCTGCAGTAGTATGAGTCTCCCATTCCATGAACCTGTCAGCCCCCTGGTAAGTACCACACGCACCTGGGGCAGAGGGAATCCAAAGAACATTCTGGCACACCTCACGAGTTTCTCCTTTGTCTTCTTGAAATGTATTCAGTAGCTTTTTTTTTTTTCTGAACAGTATTATTTCCTAGGGAAGGGGAGGTGTTTCCCTCTTGCAAATGCTTTGAATGTGCCAGGTTGGAGGCAGGAAAATGCTGGCAACTGTCCTCAGGCCAGATTTGGGTGCCAATTTAAGATGCTGGTAGCACACTAAAGGTATATAAGCATCTCCAGCAATTAACAAAGTTGACTTGCTGCATACATGGAGAGTGTTGCACTCCCAGAAGTCAAGTCTGCTTTAGAAATAACCCTGGACTCCCTTTTATTCTGATGTTTTGCACAAAGGTGGTAATGTGACTGTGCTCAGGGGAAGATGTGGAGGCTGCTTGTTCAGTCGTGTACTCATTCACAATATTAACTAGCTATTTTAAAGGTGATGTAGATTCATCCTATTGTAACAACAGAATACAATGTGAAACAAGTTGGAGGAGGAAAATGGGGGGGGGGGAGGGGGGGAGGGTTTATGTGAAAGAATAGTCCAAATAACAATATAAAAACCATTCCACCTAATAAAGCTTGCAATGAACCTATGGAACACGTTACCTAAAAAGTAGGTTTTGACCCAAAAAGATTAAAGGAGTGACACATCCTTGGTAGCTGGTGCCCATTGAAACAGATTTTTGTTGAACTTTAAAAAAGAGTGCACAGTGGTGTGTTTTTAGTCACTCTTGGCAGACTGCTTCCCACAGTATCAGCTGCCAGTATCTCAGCACATTATTTTTATAATTGCTTGGGGTAAATGTTAGCTAATTTCAATGTTACATATATTATTGATCGTGGTTAAATGATGACATTTATACCTGGGGATAAACTTAAGAAGTGCAAATAGCAGAGTAGTCACTGAAGTCTGCTATTTTCAAGACCAATCTTGCAAGCAAATATTTTGTAATCAAACCAGAAAGCACCCAGGAAGATGGTGTGCATGTGTAGGCACCAGAAGACCAGAGCGCTCCTCCTTGATGCAAGGAATCCTCTGCAGTGACTTCTGTCCAAACTCGGATTGAAGTCACTGGCGAGGAAATGTTTTAATTAAAATGGATGTGTACCTGCTTTTTGTTCTTACTGCAGGCTCGGCATTATTATCAGATCATCAAAAGGCCAATGGATTTGTCAACCATACGAAACAAGCTGCAAAAAAAGGACAAGTCCCACTATCGTGCACCTGAGGAACTTGTGACTGACGTGCGTCTTATGTTTTGGAACTGTGCCAAGTTCAATTATGTAGGTTTCTAATATGCATGGATAGGGGATATAAACCAGAGGGTTGCTCTTTCAAGCTGTCACACTTGTTGTAACTGTTGATTCCATTACCATCGGGTACGGGATTGGGAGATACAGAAGTATTAACCCATTTTACTCTTTGGAAATGATATAGTTTTATTTTTTTAATGACAGAAATGCAGATATATATGGATCTAGGAACTTGAGATACCTATGGATCTAAAAATTAAAGAGGGACATCTTAGTGGACGACTTTCTGGAATGATGCTGATTTTGCTGTGAGAAGCCTGCCATAGCCAGCAAAATAGCTAGGGAAAATTCAGGTGCATAGGAATTCCTAAGCTATGATGACTGCTATTCTTTCTAGGTCACTGCACATCTCTCAGAGGAGCAAAATTGTGTTCCTTCATAGCAGCATCTGGTTCTTACTTACATTGTGAATTCAGAGGAACGAATGGGCGGTAGAAAGCGTGCAGCAGACTAATGTAGATGTAGCAGACAGAACAAAGAGGAGACGTTCTGGTTGGTTTTGATCCTTGGTGATTTCTGTGTGCAGTAACACTGAACGGTTATTCTCTTACAGCCAGATTCAGAGGTTGCTGAGGCTGGACGATGCCTGGATGTATTCTTTGAGAGCAAACTGAAGGAGGTTTACCCAGATAAGCATTTCCCTTCAATGCGACAAGAAGACTCTGATTCTGAAGAAGTGGAGAGTCAGAACAGCCAAGTGCCACCTGAAGATTTTGAGTGGCCATCATATGAACAGGAAAGCATTCAGCCGAAAAGGAGACGGCGCCATCCTGTAAGACTGCAAAAGCAAAAGCATTTGGTTGCTAAGTGGCCATCCTCCTAATTCTGTTTACAGCTACTGATGGGAAGTTTTGACAGGGCTGTGTGGGAAAACTGTCAAGCTTCTGTCACAGAGATGTGATCAGTTTGCAAAATATCAAGATCCTCTGAGTGGAATAGTTTGTCAGTTGTGTATAAATGTATAAGCATGAACAAATGAAGTCTCTCAGGCCACCCAGTTATCTTCCTAGCAGAAGAACTCTGTCAAGATTTTTAAAAAGACTAAGTCCTCTAGCTATTCACTGTTTGTTTCCTTTATACACAGGAAAGTGAAAAAAACTGTAAGAATGCTGTTTCAGCCAGCTAAAACCTTCCTCAGGTATGACCTCCTCAAGATGTGAGATTTGCTATGAGGAATCCAGCAGCATAACTGACAGAGTTAAGGTGTGTGGGAGGAAAGCAAACCACTTGGGCTCTTTATTTAGACTCTCCTAATCTGCTGACCATATGCCTTATTTCTAGATCTTGTGGATAGAGAACAGATCCAAAGTGTTTGAATCTGTCAATATTCAATTGTGGATATGTTTTGCAGTGATTACACTGAAGTACTAATGTTTTGGTGATAGGTAATGCTGATTAAAAGGGAAATGAACACGCTAATATTATTGAATACTGCAGTACCATTTTATAATCTGTTCAACATGACATGTCTATTTTATAGAGCACAGGTAACCATGTAATAATCTTGCAACCTCAGTGTTGAATGTTGGCCGTGCTTTGTGATAAATACAATGTCTAGTCATAAAAGCCACAATCCTGTTGTCATATTCAATGATTTTTTTCTGGGACCCCGACTGCTCAAGGCCTGCTAGATAGTCTAATGTGATTATCTGATCAGCTCTTTCATTTGAAACAGAGCATTTTTATTAAATCATGAATGAACAAGTGCTAATACTAGGGCTCTGTGTGAGTGTTTCTGAGTGCATGCTGGATGCTCTGTTCTCAAGGAATGATTCTTTTGGTATCTCATTCATGCTTGGTAAAGCAGTGTGGGATTTCTTGAGTCTCAAAGGTAGCATTTTAATACAACCCAAGACAGCTGTTTTTCTTTAAAACAGATATTGGAATTCAGTAAATTAACTCTGAAGTAAATTACATGGTTACAGAAGTGCCTATAAAATATCATATATTCCTGACTTTTCTTTTCGCTTATTTCTTGTAGTTGTGATTGCCAACAGTGTTAGAACATAAGGATAATGTGTATATGTAGAAGCTCAAACAGAATGAAAGGGTGTCTAAGCATTTTTTTTTTTCTAAATTCCACAATGTGTTGGCAGAACAACACCAAGGGCCAGAAGAGCAATTTTAGAATTCACTTGAACAGAGAGTAGCATGTAATTGTAAAGCCTGAAGGGTGAGATAGGTAACAAGATGTGACACCTGATCAGAGTGTGATGGTTTGCAAGCTGCTTCCAACCTCTTCCAGAAGCAGGTGAGCCAGGTCTTTGCATGGCCAGTACTTTCTTTATGTGTCTAAGGGGCATCTTCCTTCTCAGAACTCTGTCCAGCAGCATCAATCTGGGCTGTGGTATGGCTCTGAGAGAGAGGGGTTGCTGCAGATCTCAAACATAGTGAAAGTTCATTTTAATTAGGTTCCTGTAAATAAAGATGATACTTTCAGCATAGTTTACATGGGCTATTTGATCCGGTAACCATGTATGTTATTTTAGATAACACTTTACAGTAAAGGTTTATATATGAAATATTAAGACGTGAATGTTACATTCTACTATATATGTGACTTACTGTTTACCATTAGCTTGGTAGTGAGCAAATGTTTTCTTTTCTCTGAAGAAATGAAAATCTGGATATAAGGTGTCTGGAAAACTGTGAGATGAAGGGACAGCCTTTACACTTTCTTTATGTGAATTCCTATGTGTTTGCTTTCTGTCAAACTCCTGTTCTCAAAACAGTAAGTGTCTTGGCAGAGGGAAATGAGTGCAGGCTTGTAATTAATTTAATCATAGACTCATAGAATTGTTTTGGCTGGAAGAGACATTCAAGATCATCAAGTCCAACCTTAATCACACTTACTTGTGCTACAGGTATCACCTTTTCTCAGTTGGTAATTAATTTCTCCACCAATGACCTATCTTTTACCATTAATAGCACAAAAATTATATTCTGTCTGGTCTTCGTCTAGGGGCAAAGGCAGAAATGGGAGAGACTATTGATGATTTCCTCTTTTCTTGGAAGAAGAGTCAACAAAAGCCTGCTTCTACTTCTTAAAGGCTCCGAGTTTGTTAACTTTACAACTAGTTTTGGAGAACACTTGTTTTAATAAAATTTATCCAGGGTGTATTATACTTTTGTAAAAATAGAACTGTACCAGTTTGTCATCATATATAAGATACCCTTTGAATATGTGCTGGCAGGACTCTGTGGCCTGAGCACTCTTAAGGCTAATTTTGAAATTATTTCTCTAAGACAGTAACAGTTTAAGAAAAATAGTCAAACTTTCTGTCATTTTGGTAAGCAGAACAAAAACTGCACACGTACGTAAGACTTCACATGCTTTCAAACACAAATCTGTGGCTCAACAACTTCACAATACATTGCCTGTTGTAAGAACAACATTAGCCATCTTGGATGTTGCCTTAAAATTGCTGGCTTGTGATGTGCCTGCTGCTGGACACCGTACCACCGGGGCCTGTCAGTTCCCAGAGCCTTTCCTCTCTTGAAGTCCAGTTGCATATTAGCAATGGCACTGACAGGTAGGAAAGGGAAGGGTTGCTCTTCTAATATCTGCTGGCCCACATGGCCCACAGGAGAAGTGATATGTAGGTTATGTAGTTACTTTTTCTTCTGTCACACAGTCTGTTTCACGATTCAGAACATGTAGGAAAGGAAGCAAGGAGGAACCCCTGAAGTTTTCCATTGGAACTAAGTATAGCAGAAAGAAATGCCAGGAATGTTGTGGAAACCCCAGCGAATGCCCTAGGCTCCTGCAAATGCAACCAAGGGTACAATTTTCCTTTTTTCTTTAGTGATGGGATACATGTAGAATAGAAAAATCCTCTTTGTGTTTTAGCAGTTGGAAAAGAGATTAATTACACTATAGTAATAGGTCTGTTGAAGAAATGACAGCTACAAATTTGACTTTCATTCCTCTACAGGCAATTTCAAAGACATACTTCTTCCAGTATCATTACAGCAGAAGAGTGTTAGAGTTTGTACAGACAGGTGTTTAACAATTCAGATTATCAAATGACTGCATGTTTATATGTGTAATGTGCTTTGCTAAACAATAAAATATGTGAAAAGTATTTTTGCACATCAATCTGAAATTTTTGCTCTGAGTACATCTGCTTTCAATTAATACATGGAGTGTATAATGTCATTTAACTCTCATTAGCTAAATTGTTGATAAGAACTATTTGGCTTTGCCATCAGTAACAAAAGCAGCTGTGCTAACACAGGAGAACAGCTTTCTATTTGTGCTGGAATTTGCAATATCATGTTGATATTTTGCCTTTCATTTTTCAGTCAGTGTAAGTTAGCGAGAAACAAACATGCCATGAACAAGTAACAAAAAATGCTTGTACTTTAAAAGTATGTATATGTTTAAGTGCCAAGGAACATACCACTTACTAGTGAGATGAAAACAATACTGCAGTGTGTTTAATCAAAAGGAATCAGGATGTTTTAAAATTGAAAATGCTAGAAATTGAAACATAATGGAATAAGTTACAAAAAAAATGAACAAAAATACTCTGTTGGTAAAAAGTCAAGCAGACACTTAAAGTGCTTCTCTGTCATCACTGGTTCCTCTTGGTTTGGTTTATGGGAGTAAAATGCTATCAGCAGCAGCTTTCTGACCTGGAGGCCTGCTGGCTTGAGGGGCAAGAAATCCTTTCAGGGTTGTGGCTCTGCTGCTCTTCAGACATAATTAAGAGAGAATTTGTAGACAGAGGTAGTTTTTTTTTTATTATTATTGTATAAACAGGAAAAATGTAGAAAAACTTCTGGGCATGCAATTCCTTCTAGCGTGATATAGAGGCAATAGACTTCAATTAGGTATCAGTGAGGAGATCTCAGGGAAATTAAAGCTAGCCAGTAGTTGTGGGCTAAGTAGGATGCACATCCTTTGAGGCTGTAGATTAGGAACAAGAAGTGAGAGATGGAGTGATTGTTTTTTGAGAACTGTTACCCCACTGTCTGTTCCTGTCCTGTAGTAAATGTTTATGAAAGTCCATTTTAGTGTGTAGTTATGTGTGCTTTCAGGAGATCATCTAGTAGATTGGTAGCATTTAGTCTACTAAGCAGACTTGTGTGGAAGTTTGTATTAGGATATGTAACAGTAGGAACATGGTATTTGGATGGCTCTGCTGTGAAAAGTGTTTGTTGTGGTGGGAATGTGTACTGTGGAGATGAGAAATTGCAATGTTCAAATCTGTTGTCAAATATCTAACTCCACTTGCTCCACTTTCATTCCAAGTGTCTGAAAAGAGGTTCTTGGAAGATATTTTTTCAGATAACTTCTTCCTGCATAGGATGTAATTTGTAACAGATTCCCTGTAAATTCTATCTCACAATATATTTTTGCTGTAGAAAAGTCCATTTTAGGTTAAGGAGATAAGACATGCAAGCCTTTCTCCCAGAGCAATTAGGGTAGTGCCTGAAGGTCATGGAGTATTTTATTGCTTTTGGAGAGTGTTTGAGGTGGTTACCACTTTCATGGAAGTAGCAACACTGATTTATGGTTCTGCTGTGGATGTTTGTAAGCGGCTTTTCTCGACTGTGAGGGTAGCGCTTAGGACAATTCTGTCAGGATGGAAGCATTCCAGGGGCAGTCTGTCACTGAGGCAAGGCTTAGTAATTTTGTTGTGGAAGGCAGTGAGGGAATCCAGGTTTTTGCTAGAAATGATAGAGATGTCACTTAGTGACTTGAGACATAACATAGTTGCTGTGCTCCTAGATGGTCTGTGCTGAGATGATATATCTGTCCTTTATTCCAACATTCCTCCCTTACCTGATACACTTAATTGCTTGCCACACTAGAATGACTTTCTGACAATGTTTCTCATTAACAGTCATGAGTTCACTTTAGATGGAAAAAAAAAAAAATAAAAAAAAATCTATTTTTATACACTGACATTTGGGCAGGAAATGAAACATACTTGAATATTTTCCCTTGGTTGCTTATTAGCTTGCTCTTGCTTCTGATCAAGTTAGTAAGAGCAGGAGGGGTTCTTAAATCTCTTATAAATTCAGTACTTGCTCTTATTCCTTGAGGTATTGCTCTAGGAAATTGTGTTGGTGCTATTCCTTTTTTCAGAGTAGACTTCCTAGTTTCTTGATGTAGTGCAGGTATGAGACAAACAGGGAAGTCCTGAGATGCCTTATGGGAAAATTATAGTGAAAACATAGTAAAATATTCAAATCAGAGCTAATGTTTGGATTGTACCTCTGCAAGGGTGAGCTTTGCTCCAGTGGATAGAGGTTACAGACTTAGCTGGCTGCCAGGTCTTGTGCTGATTGCCTACACTGGGCCGCACTCCTCTTCTGGGTGAATGAAGAAACACAGCACTCTAATAATGTGTCAGATGTTGAATTATGCTCACAGAAACTCAGAGAACTTAATCTGGTGCTGTATTTGGGCCAGTGAATGTCAGCATAGAGCTATCATGAAAAAGCAGCAGAACAAAGGTAGCTACAGACACTGGAAGTAAAGCAGATAAACTGTGTTGTAGTAGAAAGGTAGGGTATTGCAGCAGGGGGATGGTTGAGGTAGTCATTTCTGGATCCTACCATAATTTCCAACTCAGTGTGTTCATAAATAATCACATTTTTCTATTTCTTAGGCTTTTAGTGTTTCTTGCAACAGCATTAAAACAGACCTAAATTTAAGTCAAGGAAAGAGTTTATGCACATGTCTATACCCTACTGTGTAGGCTGTGGTGCACAGTGCAGCACTCCTGAATTACAGATCACTGGGCCAAGCTCAGCAGTTCTCTCCTGCAGCAAAACAACGTGTGGGAAAAAGCCTTAATCTCTAACAACAAAAATATTAATAGAATGGGAAGATAGCTATATAACCAGCACCCTATGCAGAAGTGTTCTATACATCACAGAAATTAAACCAAAACCCTGCAGGAGATTTTATTCGATGGTATCAATAAAGAAAGAGATAGAGCTAAGATAAAGTGAAAATCAATTCAAAATTCATCCTTACCTCCTGCCCAAACTCCATGCTGTGCCTTACACATAACAGGGAATGCCCCTGGAGTCTGCAGTGCAGGACGTTAACACACGCTGGCAGCCTCCAGTTGATGAGAAATATAATTAAAAAATGTGGTGCTTTAAGTAAACACTGGACACTCTTTCTTTTTCATCATGGTCTCTGAGGGCTCTAGAAACACTGGTAAACTGTCTTTCATCCATGCTTGTGATGTACTTATAAATGTTTCCCATTTATAACTGTGAAAAACAGCATGATAAGCTAATGGAACAAGTGAGCAGCAGAGGTGGAAATTGAACACAGCCCTGGGATCTGGTGGCAGGACCGTCATCTAGCAGCGCTCGACAGAAGTCTTGTGAGACATCTCAGGTTTGGGATGTGCAGCTATGCCCATGCCTTATGGAGAAGGAGATTTGGCCCTGGCAGTGTGCTGCAAATGGTGCACGAGGATAGCATCTCCAATCCTGGAGTGGTGCTGAGGATCACACAAACCTTTCATTTACCTACAGGGACATTTTATCCAGTGAAGGGGAACAGGGTGATGCTGAATCCACTGCTGCAAACCTACCGCTGCCTTACAGCACGGGAGCAGTCACCGTGGCCAGGGCAACGCAGATGCTGTAATGAGTCTCTGGCTGAGTGACATTATCTTGGGGATGTTACAAACAGGATGGATCTTCTCCAGAGAATGAACCTCCTAAAGGCTCCCTAGAAGTAATATTCCATACCATTGCAGAGCAATGAAAGTCTTCATCTTGTAAACATCACAAAAATCTCTGCAGTGCCAGCGCTATTGATTGTCATGAGTTTGCTGGACAAGGAAAGCACAGCAATGATCTCTGGAGGGGACAATCTTGCTGCTTGATCATAGCTCTTGCATCACTTTCCAGCACTCTGCTGTGTTGCGTCGGGTTGCATCATGCCAGCCTGGGCCCTGGGGCCCGTAACCCCGGGGGCAGAGGTGCTGCAGCCTGCTGTGGGCACCTGCTGGAGCTGTGGGAACACCCTGGAGACATTCAGCCCCTGAGCTAGGAGAAGTGTCACTCCAGCACACTCTTCACCTCTTAGCTAGATGATATATATAGCAGAAGGATATTTAATGGAAGAAGAATATATAATTTCCCTCCTTTCAGTGGTCCAAATCAGGAAATACTATGAATGAGTGCAACCACAGAACTCAGCCTTCTTCCTTCTCTAGCTAGAGAAGGAAGATACCTGCAGAATTAGTCTCATTTTACTGCTTCCAAATAATGTATGTTCACTTTACAAATAAATTTACATTGATTACCTCACGTCTTCCCAACTGTCAGTCCTATAACACCCTTCTCATTTCGAGTTAAGTTCTCCTGCATTATTAATTCAGCAGTTTGTAATTAAATGATTAGCTAATCAAATTGTTCCCCCAAGAGTACCTGTGTAAATGCAGGGAAGACTGATTGATTTAACCGAAGTCACTCAAAGATAGTTTAGCCTTCAAGCTCGCTGTTATGAAGGATGAGAAACAAAGAGGAACAGATCTCACGAGGAAAAGGGGGCAGGAGGACCGTGTCTTTTAATCTTGTACATGTTTTCTTCTAATTTCTGCAGGAAAAAAAAAAAGTTTCTGGAACTAGAGGTCCAAAATCACATGGAATTTTGTGTTTGTGTTACTTCACGTCTCAAAACTACAGTTCAGATTTTAAAATGCATCATGATAATTAGCTGGTTTCTCCTTTGTTTTTCATTGTGCCATCATCTGGGAGCAAAAGGACAACTCCTTTAAAGGAATGAGAGGTGAGTAAACACAGAAGGGCAGTACCACAGGGGTGGCATTGCAGTTGTTATTATTTATTATTGTTATTGCTGGTTTTCTTAGAGAAGTTCTATATAGAACTGTCTCCATTGATTTGAACAAAACTTCTACAGCTTGTATGAAAAGCAAAATGCTGTTGTTGTGAATGGGTGGGAGTAGATGAAGATAACTTTTTTATTTCTTCCTCCATTTGCTTTGGCACCCAAATGGTTGTTTTCTCAGCTTTCTCAAAAGCATTTAAGTACTGGTCATGGCACAGCCTAGATGGGTCAGTAAACTTTAATAACGCAGCAAAGCTCGCTTTTCCCTAATAATGCCTTTAGACCAAATGACCCAGGAAGGCAACCGGACTCCTCTCCGCTAATGGGAGATTCATCCGGCTGTGGTAAAGCGACGGGAAGGTTTCGCTAGGCTGGCTGGGGGGGAGAGAGCAGAGCTGGCACTTCTAAAACAAGGCAGCTGGCTCCCTCTGCTGCTTTACAGAGGGAATTAGTTGTTTCAAGCACTCTCCTCCTGTAGGATATTCCAGTATCGTTGTACCTGCTGGTTTTAATACGGTTTCTTTTCCTGTGAAGTATCTACGAAGCTGTATGTTCCCCTTTAGCTTAAAATCTGTACAGAATTTTACGAAGATTAATAGGTATATTTATAACCGAGAAGTAAACTCTAATGTGGCAGCTGAGTATAAGCATTTTAGGTAAGACCTCCATAAAACCATAATTACACCCATCTGTTTCCCTTAAGTATCCAGTAGAAAACAGTTAGTGCTTATGTATCTCTTGATAGCTCTCTCTCAAGCTGGTATTATGGGGAAAGAGAGAAATTATTTCCCCCCTTTATTTTCTTTCTAGAAAAAGACAGTGCTTAAATTTAAATAAATGAGAAAACCAAGCTGGAAGTGTTTGCTGAAGAAGCTTCATTGCTGTCAAAACAGCAGAGTTTTCTAAGTCTCTCTGACCCTTTTGCACCAATTATGGAAAAGACAGAGCAGCCACATTTCTAACAAAGCTGTAGCCATATAAACAGATATTAACAATAAACAGATACTAACAATAAACAGCCACATGCTATTTCTTCAAAATATGTACAGTTACATCAAAGCTCTTTGATGTAAAAAGAGCTTTGTAAATAGCTGTAAACTGAATGCTCATTGAGAAGATACACAAATAAGCCTTACTGCTGTGGCTGGGCTGGTAGGGGATTGTCTGGCCAGATTCTCACCAGGAGTAAATTGAGGCACGCTTCAGGGGAGGGCTCTGACAGGCCAGTCCACTGGGGCAGGACTGATGCACTGACTCTGTGATGGATGTGTTTCTGTAACTAAAAAAGAAACTGATTTGAGATGTTATGAATAATAATAGTAAAAAAAAGTAGACAAAGAGAACTCATCTGTGGGGCTTTTACCACTTACTGGCAACCATTTGAAGAACATTACTGTTAGAATATTTCCTATTGCCCACTTTTAAAAAGGGTCGCCCAGGAGCATTTGACAGTCTGGGGGCAACCAAGATCCCCGCCTTTTGAAATGCCCTCCTGTACCCTACCCCCTGGAAGTTACCGTGGACTCGCAGGGATTTCTAGGCTCATTTGAAGGTACTTGAGACCCTCCACAACCAAATTAAGATGACCGGCTCTGTCTCTCCTGCAGGCACCTCTGCGAGCCTTTCACGAACCGACCCTCCGCGTTCCGCACCGCGCAGGCTGCGGGTGCTGCGGGTGCTGCCGGACCGGACCGGACCGGACCCTCCAGCCCTCGGACACCGACACCGTCACCGGGCGGTGCTGGCATTTCGCAGGGATGCTTCTCGACTCGCACCGGCCGCTTCCCGGAGAGGATCGCGTTAAACTGGCAATTCCCCCCGCGGTGCCGCTGCCCGTTGTGCGGTGTCCGGGTGAGCGTCGCCCCCCGGCCGGGCCGCCGCAGGCAGCACGGTGCCAGTAGATGGAGCTAAAGGATCCCAGTCGCTAACGAGGTGGGAAAACTGATGTCAAAGCCAGGCCGAGATTTTGCCGTTTTCTTCGCGTGCTGCTAGTATTTGCCCCTTGCTATGACACTCCACACAGACACACACACACACGAATGAACCCGCACTGAGAAATTAATACAAATGGAGCACTTGACAAGATTTGAGAAGTCAAGTGTCTAAAAAAATTTAGTGAAGCGTTTCCTGCTGCTTGTCTCTGCCCAAGTAATGCTTCCCAAATTCCAGCCGTTGTCAGTGACATTGCAGCTCTTAATGTCACATTGTCACTGTCATGGCAATTAGTTAAAGGTGCTTGATAAGCTGCTTATGCTCTGTACTGTGAAAGAGGTAAAACTTTCTTTGCATCTGTATGTGGGCTCTTACTAGAATCATGCTCCCGTGTGATAAAAGACATCATTTTACAGCTCTAGTAACTTTTTCCTCTGTGTTGCTCTTGACTGGGGGGGGGGGGGGGGGGGGGGGAATTTGGTGGGGGGCTTTTTATCTGTGTGGTGGTTAATCAACTCCTAAAGTAAAAAAAAAACACGTTG